>JACEEZ010008721.1:72854-95962 GCA_016584305.1 Chionoecetes opilio
TCCAGCCTCCTTAACTCCTATACTTCACACTATGGAGTTCACTGCTCCGGCAAAATAAACATAAGGAAGCTTCCTAGACCTACCACGTGGTAGTTCCTGTACTTAACGACTGCCTACATCCACCTTTCATCCCCATCCATAACACTGTCCAGCCTCCCTTTAAAGCTCTCTAATGACTTCACACTAACTACCTGTCTACTGAGTCCATGCCAATCATTCACCACCCTATTTGTGAACCAGTTTTTCCCTATTTCCTTTTTAAATCCACGCTTTTCCAGCTTGAATCGGTTCTCTCTCTCTCTCTCTCTCTCTCTCTCTCTCTCTCTCTCTCTCTCTCTCTCTCTCTCTCTCTCTCTCTCTCTCTCTCTCTCTCTCTCGACAAGTAGGATGAAAATATATAAACATTTGGACATTGCCACCTGGACTATAAACAAACAGGAAGAAGAGTTAGGAAAGTCAAGGAGTCAGGAGTGTGTGACTGAAAAGGAGGAGTGTGTGTGTGTGTGTGTGTGCGTGTGCGTGTGCGTGTGCGTGTGAGTGTGAGTGTGTGTGTGTGTGTGTGTGTGTGTGTGTGCGTGTGTGTGAGTGTGTGTGTGTGTGTGCGCAGATGAAATAATGTCTTGTGAAGCAGTAAGACACAGAGGACATCTACTATGCACATTATTAGCACTATTAATGTATTAGTGTGATTAACAGGGGTATTTTCAACGTCTAAATATATCATTCATTAAAATACATAAAGGTATTGCAATGTCAGACAGAGGTTATGAACATAATTATACATAGGAAAAATATACCTACCTCTATAAAGGTAATAGGGGTGCGCATGGCCTCGGTCAAGGTGCGCATGGTGCGCATGGCCTCGGTAATAGGGGTGCGCCCGAGGTCAAGGCGTGGTTTTGTCTCTACGGAGACGCTGGAGAAAATTGAGGAGAGTCGCGCTGCCAGGCTGGCTGGGAACCGGGACCAGCACAGGGCTCTGTCACGCCGGACTAAAACCCTCCTGAGGAGAGACAAGGAGAGGTATGTCAGGAGTCTCGCTGAGGATGTCGAGGGTCATTTGAACGCTAATGACCTCCGACCCGCCTACCGAGCCCTGAAGAAGCTCCGTTCCAAGTCTCCTTCTCGGGCGAGTGCTATTCGAACAGCAGATGGGCGCCTCGTGTCGGACATGGATGGGCAGATGGCTCGTTGGGCTGAGTACTTTGGGCAGTTGTTCACGGTGGACCCTCCAACTGAGCAGCTTCACACCACTGGGTTACAGGCAGTGGATGCCGATCCTCCCATTGACGAAACCGCACCCTCTCTTGACGAAGTCAGAGAGGCTGTAGCAAAGTTGAAGGGTGGAAAGGCAGCTGGTGTTTGTAATATCAGTGCGGAGCTCCTCAAAGCTGGGGGTGAGGCCATGATCCGCGGGTTGCATGCTGTCCTGACTGCCGTGTGGCAATCAGGTACCATTCCTCCTGACTGGAAAAGGGGGCTGGTCGTCCCTATCTGGAAAGGGAAAGGGGACCGTCAGGACTGCAACAATTACCGCGGTATTACACTGCTCAGCGTACCAGGCAAGGTGCTTGCCCATCTATTGCTGACACGAATTCGCAGTCATCTGGTGAAGCATCAGAGACCTCAGCAGTCTGGGTTCACGCCTGGTAAGTCAACAACGGACCGTATCCTAGCGCTTCGTGTCCTGGTGGAACGCCGACGTGAGTTTCGACAGGGGATGCTTGCAGCCTATGTTGATCTCAAGAAGGCGTTTGACTCAGTGCATCGTGAGTCACTCTGGGATCTTCTGCGACTTCGAGGGATTCCTGCAAGGACTATTGGTTTGATAACTGGTCTGTATTCTGGGACTGAGAGTGCTGTGAAGTGTGGGGCAGGTGTATCCAGCTTCTTTCCTGTGAATACAGGAGTGAGGCAAGGGTGCGTCCTTGCCCCATCACTTTTCAACGCTTGTATGGACTGGGTATTGGACAAGGTTGTAGATCAAAGTGATTGTGGAGCATCCATCGGCAACACCAAGATCACTGATCTTGTTTTTGCCGATGATGCAGTAATCTTTGCTGAGTCGCTGGAGGTCCTGGTGATGGCTCTCGAGGCGCTGCACGAGGAGGCAAAGCCTTTGGGACTTGAGGTCTCCTGGCTCAAGACCAAGGTCCAGGTATTTGGAGACTTACTAGATGAAGCAGTACAGTCTGTTCATGCGTGTGGCGAGGACATTGAGATCTTGGAAAGTTTTACATACCTTGGTAGCACAGTCCATAATGACGGTGGGTCACGTCAAGAAGTCTTACGGCGGATTGGCATAGCCCACGGTGTTATGGACTCGCTCAGCGGGAGTATTTGGCGTTGTCAGTACCTGTGCAGGAGGACAAAGATCCGGATCTTCAAGTCGCTTGTGATCCCTGTCTTACTCTATGGTTGTGAGACATGGGACACTAAATAGTGACTTGAAGAGACGAATCAATGCCTTTGGTAATAAGTGTCTTCGCAGAATCATGGGGTATCGGTGGGATGATTACGTGTCAAATCAACGATTGCACCGTGAGACTGAATCGAGGCCTATTACCTGCATAGTCCGTCAGCGCCAACTTCGGCTATATGGGCATGTGGCACGCTACCCTGAAACTGATCCTTCCCATCGGGTTGTATCTGTAAGAGACAATCCGGCGTGGAGGAGGCCAAGGGGGCGCCCACAAGGCTCGTGGCTGGGGCAAGTTGATGTTTCTTGTCGAGAGCTGCTTGGTATGGGAAAGGAGCCTGCATGGGAACTCGCGCGTGGTGACCCCCGGGAGTGGCGTCGTAGGGTGGGCGAGGCGACGCGCCCCCCGGCATATGCCCCCAATGATTGATTGATTGATGGTCTCGGTGCTCATCTCCGTCTCATTAGCCCTTGAGCCTGTAGTGGGTGTGACTTCCGGGTTACCACAGTTCCAGGTTTCCCCAGGTACCCATTCACCCACCGTCACAGAGAGGAAGGATCAACAGCTGAGTGGGCTGCACGCCGACTGCCATGGCCGGGATTCCAACCAGGGCCCTGAAGGAAAAATAAATAAATAAATAATTAAGAATACAAAGAAATTATATAAAATTGATTAAAAATATATTAAATACAAGGCTTGTACACACACACACACACCGCCTGAACGGCTCGGTGGGTTAGGGCGCCCGGCACCATTCTGTGGTCCGGCGTTCGATCCCCGGGGATTTTTCCACTGACAAATTCGGGCGGTAACTGTCCCCCTTGAGCAAGGGGATGGGTGTGTGTGGTGTGTGAGGTCCCAGCATTGCCCAAAGATCGGTAATAATGAGCTCCAAGCTCGCACTGGGAGGGTGAAACTGCCGATCGCGAGTCTGACTCGCGTGGACAAGACCATGGGTGAATGACACAACACACACACTCGTACACACACACGTACACAGACCAATGGCGTGGCTAGGTATCTATCAATGTGGGGGGGGGGGGCAGCTGTGTATGGGGGCCAGGGGGAGGGAGGGGGGCACTAGGCAAGCGGAGTTCAGGGCCATTCTGATGCCACCAAGAAGGGTGTTGGGGCATTGCGTCAGTCACAGGTGCCAGCAGATTACTGCAGCCATGGGACCATGGGGGGGGGGCACCTGGGGGGCTCCGTAGCTACGCCACGGGCTACAGCCGATCTGACGTTATATAAGGCAGAAAGATAACGAGGCAACAGCCATTACTTTGCAGGGTGGACTAAACAACCTCAAATCACACGTCAGCTCTCCCTCCCTCCCTCCCTCTCTCACAGCGGCGCCGCCAGTACATGGTGACAGGGGTGGCCAAGGCTGGACACAGATCTAGTGTGAGCTGGCCAGCGCAGATAATATTATAGTTATGGACGCGGCCAGGGCATAGCCGTTATAAAGAAAGGGTTGAATTTTCATTACACCCGACTCAGATCTGTGATGGCCATTTTGAGCTATCAGGGTAGGCCATGGCCACCCCTAGACCCGCCACGGCCCACGCCCTCCCTTTCGCTCTCTACATAACGTGCACTGCAGAAATATGAAGAAAAGCAACAAAATAAAGCGTTGTTTGGCCAAAAATCAGCCCCTACCTCCTTCCAGCTGCCTGCACACACACCCTGCTTCCTCCTTCCAGCTGCCTGCCCTGCACACACACTCCCTGCTTCCTCCTCCCAGCTGCCCTGCACACACACCCTGCTTCCTCCTTCCAGCTGCCCTCCACACACACACACACACACACGTCTTGCTCGCCTAGAGGCTCGCACTCTACTACCGCTCGCTCCGAATTTCTCAAGCAGGTCAACTCTGTTCAACACTGCTTCGAAACACTGAACCCTTCCCTTATTTCCTTCCCACGCCCTGACCTGTTGACCTTTGACCAATAATTATTGACCTGTAACGTTATCTAAGCCTTATATGTTAGTAAATGTGAGTTAGTAATAGTGTTGGTATAGTTTTAAAGCTTATATTGATAGGGTTCGTTAGTGCTTCGAACTCACTAACAGCGTCGCAGAGGATTGTGGGTAGGATATCATCTTTATTTATTTTTTGCTACTTAGTTGTGGGTTGTTAAGGGACTGGATTGCTTTGTTACTACTACCATTACTACTACAACAACCACTACCACTACTACTACCACCACCACCACCACCACTACTCTCACACAATTCCTTTCATCCTCCTCTTGAAAATGAGACCCAACACAACACACATCCAACCACCACCACTACTACTAGTACTACTACTACTACAACCACTACTACAACCACTACTACTACCACCACCACTACTCTCACACAATTCCTTTCACCCTCCTCTTCAAAACGAGACCCAACACGGCATATATTTAACACCCACCCACTGGCACTTTCTCACGCCCTTACTCCCCCCCCCCCCCCTTACAGGCAGGGGCGTGGCTAGGTATCTATCCATGGTAGTAATAATATCAATAATAGCGATCTATCTATCTATCTATTCTGATGAAACATAGAAGGCTATAAGGAGAGAGAGAGAGAGAGAGAGAGAGGAGATTGGAGGAGAGAGGAGGAGAGAGAGAGGGAGAAGAGAGAGAGAGAGAGAGAGAGAGAGAGAGAGAGAGAGAGAGAGAGGGGAGAGAGAGAGAGAGAGAGGGGAGAGAGGGGAGAAGAGGAGAGAGAGAGAGAGAGAGAGAGGAGAGAGACGAGAGAGGAGAGAGAGAGGAGGAGAGAGAAAAGGAGAGGAGAGAGAGAGAGAGAGAGAGAGAGGGAGAGAGAGAAAAGAGAGGAGAGAGAGAGAGAGAGGAGAGAGAGAGAGAGGAGAGAGAGGAGGAGAGAGAGGGGAACAAAAGAATTCAGGAAAAAAAGTTAATTCCTTACTGTATCAAAATGGACCGCAAATAGCCAGAAGACAAAAGTTCTTGCCAGCAAGTCCTCTAGAATCAGAATGTGGCGTCTAAAAACAAAAAAACTATAAATATGAAGGAAAAAAAGGGTTTCATTATAGGTTAAAGGGCCCATTGTCTCAGTGACGTTTATTCTGAAAAACCCGAGATTTGATCAGCATTGATTGACTTTTTGTTTTTGAGGGTCCTGATGATAAACCTTGATCATGTCAATAGAAGTAACTGCAGGGACAAACAGAGAGTTTTGATCCTTGTCTTGTAGCTAATTGATGGCATTTCTATTAGCTGCAGGTAGTAGTAGTAGTAGTAGTAGTAGTGATAGTAGTGATAGTAGTGGTAGTAGTAGTAGTAGTAGTAGTAGTAGTAGTAGTAGTAGGATAGTAGTGTAGTAGTAGTAGTAGTAGTAGTATTTAGTAGTAGTAGTAGTGGGGTAGTAGTGAAAGTAGTTAGTAGTAGTAGTAGTAGTAGTAGTAGTAGTAGTAGTAGTAGTAGTTAGTGGGGTGTGATAGTAGTGGTAGTGTAGAAAGTAGTAGTAGTAGTAGTAGTAAGTAGTAGTAGTACACACCCAACGCCGCTAAATCCTTCCTCATCGTCAAGCCAGAGCACTATGACGGGGCTGTAAACATCTTCAGTGGCAGTGGAATTGTGGTAACGAAGGAAGGACAGCGGCACTTGGGTGCTGTTATTGGAACAGGGGGAGTATAAGAAGGAGTACGTCGGAGAGAAATGTTCTGAGTGGGTGCACGAGGTCGATGTCTGTCAGCCCTGGCCAAGACCGAGCCTCACGCAGCCTACGCGGCATACACGCATGGCCTGCAACATCGGTGGAACTTCGTCATGCGCACCATCCCGGACATCAGCCTCTCCTCAGACCGCTGGAGGAATCTATAAAGAACACCTTCATACCAGCGTTACTGAGATCTCCCCTCCTGAGGAATGGGCGCGAGGGCGTTTCTCGAACTCCTCCAAGACTAGGGGGGATGGGAATCACCTCTCCTGAGAAGGTGGCTGAGGTGGGAGAACCTCAACTCCATCAAACCTTTCCAGGTCCCCCACGGATATGATCATCGCTCAGGACGCACAAGGTGAAATCGACCAAAGTGTGATCGCTGAGCAAAAGAAACGATTCTCACGAGACAGGCAGCAAGGGAGAAGACCCGCCTTGAACACCTTTCGACCATCCTGCATCCAGACACCGGGGAGAAAAATCCACATCGCCACAGGAGACGGGAGCGTCCAACTGGCAACATCACTACCAATCAGAGCAAAGGGCTTCAACCTCAACAAACAAGAATTTGTCGATGCCGTTGCTCTGAGGTACGGCTGGCCAGTGGAAGGGACTCCCCAACACCCTTTTGTGGTGGATCCCCCAACAGCGCAGACCACACCATGACGTGCAAAAAGGGGGGATTCGTGTGTATCAGGCACGACGAGGTGAGGGACCTGACAGCCCGCATGCTCAGGGAGGTGTGCCACGACGTCTCCACCGAGCCAACCCTTCTGCCTCTAGATGGGGAACTCCGCGGTACAGGACAGCCAATACCGCCCCTGAGGCTCGCGTGGACTCTGTGCTCGGGGATTCTGGACCAGAGGGCAGCGGACCTTTTGGACATCCGGGTTTTCGACCGATGGCCCCCTCCCATCGTGAGCTCTCCCTCGAGGCTGTCCCCCACAGGAAACGAGCTGGAGAAGATAAGGGCCTATGGCGATAGGATCCGCAAGTCGACCATGGTACCTTCACGCCCTGGTCTTCACCACATCTGGCGGCATGGCCCCCAAGGCTAGGAGCTTCTACTCAAGACTAGTGCTTTATGTCGTAAGAAGCACAGCCAGGAGCTCCGTGCCGCATGGATGGGGGGGAGCCCCCTCACGCTTAAGGAGCCCTNTCCACGTGACGCTGTGTTCCGTAGCCACTGTGGTGCCGTCACAGCGGGTCGTCTCGTGCCTCTCTGAAACTTAACCTTGACTCTGAGACTGTATGATTTATAATGTGAGTCTATGACGTGACAATAAAAGATGACAGTGAATGCTACATTCTTTTAAAAAATTATCCCCCCCCCAGATCAGTGCGGGTAAGATGGTGACTGTACGATGACGACAGTGGTCCATTGCTATAGAAGGAAGGAAGGCAGATGCTCTATGCTGGTCGGGCGAGTGTGCCAGAGAAGATGCTCGTAGCGTAACGCCGCGTGAGACACGCGCGTGTTTTGCCACCACTACGGGCATCAAATGGTAGCAAATTACCAAAGAAGCAGAAATAATATGTGACAGGTTAAGGCATGAGGTGATGGCACGGCTTGAAGAGAGAGAAGGGGTTGAGGCATTGGGAGAGAGAGAGAGGAGAGAGAGGGAGTGAATTGAGGAGAGAGAGAGAGAGAGAGAGAGAGGATGAGAGGAGAAAGAGAGGAGAGAGGAGAGAGAGAGAGAGAGAGAGAGAGAGAGATCGAGAGTGGAGACTGAGAGAACGAGAGAGAGAGAGAGGAGAGCAGAGAGAGAGAGAGTAGAGGAGAGAGAGAAGAGAGTGAGAGAGAGAGAGAGAGATGAGAGAGAGGAGAATGAGAGAGAGAGAGAGAGAGAGAGAGAGAGAGAGAGAGAGAGATAATGAGAGTGGAGGGAGGGAGGGAGGACAGGGGCGGAGAGTCTACGAATTTTACTAACAAGGGTAAAAAATGTGGCCTGTGGTCAATCCGTGGGGATGTTTTTCCTGCTGGGGTAAAAGATGGCGGCAGGGGTGTCCGGTCGGCTTCGCTGTTTAGAGTACCACCCAACACACACACACACCCACACATACCACCCAACACACACACCCACCCACACACATACCACCCAACACACACACCCACCCACACATACCACCCAACACACACCCACCCACACATACCACCCAACACACACACCCACACATACCACCCAACACACACCCACCCACACATACCACTCAACACACACACCCACACATACCACTCAACACACACACCCACACATACCACCCAACACACACACACACACATACCACCCAACACACCCACCCACACATACCACCCAGCACACACACACACACATACCACCCAACACACACACACACACACATACCACCCAACGCTCACACCCACACATACCACACAACACACACACACACTCACACATACCACCCAACACACACACACACCCCCACACACACCACCCAACACACACACCCCACACATACCACCCAACACACACACACACCCACACATACCAACCCAACACACACACACAACACATACCACCCAACACACACACACACACACACACACATACCACCCAACACACCCTCACATACCACCCAACACACACACACACATACCACTCAACACACACACCCACACATACCACCCAACACACACACCCACACCATACCACCCAACACACACACCCACACATACCACCCAACACACACACACACACATACCACCCAACACACACACCCACACATACCACACAACACACACACACACATAACACCCAACAAACACACCACACATACCACCCAACACACACACACACACACATACCACCCAACACACACACCACAAACACCACCCACACACCACCTACATACACCCAACACACACCCACACCAACACCCAACACACACACACACACCATACCACCCACACACCCATCCACACATACCACCCAACACACACCAACACACACATACCACCCAACACACCACACACCCACACATACCACCCAACACACACACACACCCACACATACCACCCACACATACCACCCAACACACACACACACACATACCACCCAACACCACACACACACACACACACCCACCCACACACATACCACCCAACACACACACTACACACATCCACCCAACACACACACCCACCCACACATACCATCCAACACACACACACACCCATACATACCACCCAACACACACACCCACACATACCACCCAACACACACACCCACCCACACATACCACCCAACACACACACACACCCACACATACCACCCAACACACACACACACCCACACATACCATCCAACACATACCACCCAACACACACACCCATACATACCACCCGACACACACACACACACACACATACCACCCAACACACACACCCACACATACCAACCAACACACCCACCCACACATGTCATGCCAGAACTCCGATGGTGGAGTTTATACCTGGTCAATGTTACTTGAATGATATTAATTGATTATGATTTTTCATTTGATTACAACTTGAATTGAGAATTGAAAACTAGTCTTATGACTTCACTATGTGATTATATTATGACCTTCTCGCTGCGGAGAGTACTGAAATGGGGGTTAATTTAAGGGGAAGGGGTAGGAGTTTAGGTTAGGGGAAAGGGTATGAAGTTAAGGGATTGCTGCCACAAGCTCCAGCGAGTCAGTTCTCTGGGTTACTCCCTGGGCGCGTTGAATAATATTAATATTAGATTTTATCTTGGTGAGCCGTGTTGATACGTGGAATTATACGAGTAAGGCTGACCTCTTTTGGAATGTGGGGAATTACTGTCCTAACGCAGAATACACCTGGGGTTTTATAATAAACCACAAGAACTATATTTGAAAACATCCATCCTATTTTATTCATGCTGAGTAGTATGTCCTTGTTTTGAGACTCACAGACAAGTTCCGTGCGTGGGGGTGTGTGTGTTTCCACACAGGAAAACTCTCCATCTCCACACAGAAACTCTAATCTGATGTAAGAAACTTTACACCCTGATACGGGAAGCTCTCCCAGTGAAGGACCTAAGCTCTGTGGGGCATAAACCCTTCACTCTCTTCAACCTAGGATACCATTATCCTTTACTTAATAATATACCGCTGAATATTTATAATTATATCATTGGAAGATCTAGGGGGGAAGATCGAGTAAAAAGGTGGTGTGTGTTTCACTAAAAGACCATGTTCGGGCCCTTTGGTCAAGGCCAAGATGTCAGCTCTGCGGAAGAGTTTGAAGTGAACTGCGTTTAATAATACTTACAAGGTGGAGCAGGCCTCCTGTACGTTAGTGAAATCTAAACATCGGTACCCCTATTTGGGAATCTAGAATAACAATATTATAACACGAAAGGGGGGGGGGTGATGAAATAGGAGCTCGAAAAAAAAAACCTTGTAGACGTCTTACCTTGCGGAAGAGTTGAAGTGAGCTGCCGTCTGGTGTTATCAAGAGCCCGGGGAAAAAAAGGGAATTGTTTTGAATACCCTGGACTTGGCTCTAATGAATAGCTTAAATAGTGTCCCGAAATTACTATTATATAGTGATGAAACTCCGTGTACCTAAGAAAGGTGCTGCCTATAATACAGTCCTGTTACTTTGATATAGAAGAATTTAATATGTTTTAATCTAATATCCGCGGAGGTATTATTTCTTTTCATTTCAGATCCGAACGCGTTCTTTTGAAATAGGGGACACAGGGGTGGAAGTTTTTTGTATAAGAATTTGTAGAAACTTTCATTTACGAATACTTTACTAACACATCATGTATTGACCGTGATCTTTCACTATGGGGACTATTTTGAAAGACATTAAGAATCTAGGAAGTGGTTCCTTGATGTGATCAGCAGGTGAGGGAAGATGAAAAGTTTGAATCATGTAGTTTATCACTGATTTCGCCGAAATAATGTATTCCACGAGATGTTTGGTCCTGTCGCACCGGGAATTCGGGGGGGGGAGTAAGAAGGAAGGACGGAAGAGAAAGAAAATGGCGGGTAGGAGAAGGAAGATAAAAAATGGCGGGTAGAAGGAAGGACGATGACACTCCACCCGAGAAACTAACAGATTGAACTAGCTTGTCGGGACATAACTACGGAATTATATGATAATAATTCTCATCCTTCTCTCCTGAATAACGGGCATTACACACGTCTATTCCTCCGGGAGAATTAAATTCTTCAATATAGATTACTACCTCCACGGTCTGTTGTTTCCGTTTAAAGCTGCGTCAAGCAGGAGTGTGTATGGACGAATTTAAGTGATTTTATGGAAATTCTTATGTTCTTTGAACGTGGTGGGGTTCTGCTTTTTTTGTTGGGGGGTTTAGATAGACACGAATAGTCAATGAAAGGAAGTATACCCATCACCTACGACCTGGGTAGTGACGTTGTTGTCAAATCCTGAATCAGTCCTACATTTTTCGTCCGTGCAAAAGGTTCGTCCCAGGGGCGCACACCGCTACCCTCAGATAGCTAACGAGAGCCTTACGAGTCCTGACATGTGATGCCGCCACACCGCAAGCTGTCCGACTGTGAAAAGTGAGTAGGGTACTACTATCTCGAATTAAAATACTCCTCCTACCGAACCAGTCTGAGCCCTGGAACGCAGACACTCCGACTTCTAGAAATGAAAATCTCCCTAGATCCAACTTATTTCATCTAGTCTGACACCACCTCACCTCTTTTGACTCAGTATTCATTTCTAACACATCTTACCTAAAAATTAACATTAATTCTTTCCTCAAGAGCCTCTAGGAGGTCTCCTGACACAGGGGCTGTTGCCGTCCCCCCGGGTCGGGTTGAGGACCCTCTCTACCGGTTCTAACTAACCACTCGTCACTTGCCATGATAGGGCTTCACTTGTTTCGGCGGCCTCTTTGCACTTGTTTGTTCTGTGAAACATTCTCTAACACTACAACGCTACCCTCAACTACTCCACCACTCTATAGACCACCATCCCTCTTCACATGAGTTTACGGCTGTGCCTGGTATTTCGTGTCTCTTTTCTGACCCATACCAGTGCTCCTACCTTCCACCCCTTGATCTTTCCGCTTTCTGTTTGCGACGTCCCTGTATCGACGCGACATTTTCTGATGCGTCTCGCGGATTAGGGCGTGTTGCACACGTCCCATTCGTCTTGTTCTCCCTCACGTCTCTGGTAAAGCTGCTCAACAAGCCTGGAGGCATCTTGACGAGAGAAGAAAGCGAAGTAGGGTTGTTGTCCGTGGAGTCTTGTGTACCCGCTTGATTCATAGTGATTTGGCACGGCTGCAACAATGTGGGCCAGCTCAGAGGTGTCCTTGGCACAGGGTCGAGAGGACTGACTTCAGGGTCCATGTCATCCTCTCGGTCACCAGAATTTCCTTGAGGTGATAGGGGTCCGTATAGCAGAGAGTGATTTGGTGTCGTGTGCAGAACTGCTGAACTCCCGGCTTGGTGAACTCCCTCCGTTGTCCCAGGACGAATGTTTGCGGGGTGTCCCATAGTCCCCGCCAGGTACTGCCACACTGTCTTTATGATGTGTGTAGTGTGTTTGGATTTAAGGGGAGAGACCTAACAACCTACTGTAATGACGACCTACCGTCATAACATAAGGTAAACCCTTGTTTCTCCGTCTACCATATCAGTGATGTCTATCCATATTCTTTCTAAGGGTTTATCTACTTGAGGTAATTCCTTCCAGGGTTGTTGTAACCTTTTTCTTCCATTGAATATCTGCAGTTTTACACAAGTTTTGACATACTCACACACATCTACTTTGGATTTGCTCCACTAGTATGCTCCTCGCTTTCTTGATGGTTTTCTTTGTCCAGTGACCTGTCATTCTGGCGCTGTTGGAGAGCGAGACCGGTCATACTACGAGGACATTATGAGGACATTTGTAGGCTCCATCGGTTTTTTCTCGAACCTAATATAGTATGTCATTTATTACCGTACCTGATCCAAAGTGGCTTTTCGGTATGCGTTTTTGGTAGGAACTTTACCTCCTCCAATATTTCCAACCAAACTCTTTTCCCCACGGGTTTCTTCCTTTGACGTAGAATGAATTGTGTTGGTGAGTCCCAACCCTGTAGTCTCGGGTCGGCGGTTATCATCCACAACTGGGACGCGACAGATGTCCGCGACGAAGTTATCTTTGCCTTTCGGTATTTAATCTCATAATTATATTCGCGCATCTCTAGATCCCCTTGGTCATTCGGGTAGATTTAGTTTCTGTTTAAAATACTGGTGAGGGTTGGTGATCCGTGACAAATTGAGAATTTAAGCCCATAGATTATGATGGAAATTTCTACAAGTTCAGAACTATGGCCCACGCTTCTTGTCGTTGGGGCGAGTAACGTGTTTCGCAAGAATTTAGTTTTTTTGATGAAATACCCAATGGGGCAATTGGAACGTTTGACTGACTTGACTTAGAACCCCTCCGACGTGAGTGTTATTACTCGCGTCTGTTGTGAAAGAATGCAGGTTCATGAATTTGTGCCCTTACGGACGGCGCCATTTATCAGGCACGCTTGAGATTTTCGGAACGCAATGTTGACCTCCTCCGTCCAGGTGAAAGTGACGTGGGCTCTTGTTAAATGGTGTACGTGGCTGCACTTTCGCGCGAACGAAGGAACATGGCTTCCTATAGAAACCACACATCCCTAAGAAACGTCGGATTTCTGCAGTTTTTTGGAAGCTTTCATTTTTGAAACGGCTTCCACTTTTTTAGGTCGGCCTTACTTCCTTCGCGGCTGAATCCGATGACCGAGAAGAAGTGACTTCTTTAAGTTCCAAAGTTACACTTAACTGAGGTTAAGTTTCACCCCATTTGTAGTAAGGACTTCGAAGATTGATTAAGCGTTCCCGAAAAGAAAAGACGTAGGAGGCCATAGAATTAAGTCGTCAGGTAGTTTTTTTACCCATCCCTTCTGAAGGAGGGGAGTTAGTACTGAGCCATCCGCCTGGAAAATATAGCGGGTGGCATTTAGCCCATGGTAGGCGTCGAAACCGATATAGGGACACCGTCGCTGTGAAGGGTTTAGATCGCGGCTTCGTCATCCGAGTAATATCTGGAATATGCTTCGCCGCATGTCTACGGTGACATAATACCTTTTGACCAGCGGCTTGTTCTAACCAATTTCTTCAATCGTGGAAGAGGATCAATGTCTGTGCGAGATGTTAATTTATGTGTCGATAGTGCTAAACCATTCCTCTTACTACCATCCGGTTTAGTACCAAACGATCGGTGATAACCACGCGGCCGGGATCTTTCCTATGATATTTCTTTCTTCCATATCTTGAAGCATATGTGAAATTTGTCCTTGCTTTCTCGGGATACCGGTACGAGGGTCTCGACTGGGCTGACGGTCATCCACCTTTATATGAACGGATGACCATTTATAGACCTAATTCGTTTTGGTCGAGGATGAAAAGCGGATCATTTTCTAGAATTACTTGTTTGCAATCTTGTTGTTCTGAAACAGTCAGGTGTTTCATTTTTGTCCCTTGATTAATTCTTTACCTTTGGGTTCGGTTCCTTTCGGCTGTGCGTTATCATTTACCGGTATTAAGTCTTGTGGACTTCATGAATGGAATTGATTGTGTTCGCGTTGGAATTTACACTTTGTCGTATACGCCGAGTATAAGTGCATTTGCACAACCTTTTTCCTTCTTGGTATTTTCTTCGTGAAGGGAATGTAAATTGAATTTTCTGCTGACACTTGTACTAATAAGGGTACTATTTTGCTAACTTTTCCCGCGGGTAGAACAAGGAGGTTAAACTCTGGTAACTCATTTACGTTTAACCTGCTTGAAACTAGAGTGGTAAGGGTTTTTTTTTCACAGGAGTGAGAAGTTTATCTGTGAAGGGTTTTCGTGGCTGTTTCACGACTTCCCCGGGTTTAGTTGTATCTTTTGAATTTTGTTTTCTTTTTTTCGAAACGATGTGATTCCGTATGGGGGGTAGCACCCCATCGCATTGCTCTACTTTTTCCGATCCATTTAAGGGTGGCTTTTGTGAGGATGTCACACCCAAGAAGTAAATCGCCGTTGAGATAAGAGTCGGGATCACGGGAACCACTTTTTAAACTTTTGCCCGTCACCGATTTCAATTTCTGCCCATATCATGCCGAGAATGTTCAAACGGGTGTCTGTGATTCCGACGAGGTGAGGAGGATTCCCGTCTTTTTAGTTATTTCCCCTCCGATCCGTTTGCTGTAACTTTCTTTGATTAAGTATACCACTCCCTGTGTCCTACTATCCGCTTCTGTTATCTTCCCGTTTATATTTAAGTGGATAGTGTGGAAATATCGTCACCGTCTATCATGAAATTGTCTAGGGTTTTGAGTTGGGGGGGGGGGGAGGGGGGGGGGGTGACTTGGCTGTTGAAGACTACTTGCCTGGGCACTCCCAGGAACAATTTCGATCTCCCCTCCGACAACCGGTTTGCGACATCCGAAACAATTACTACGCGGAGGTTTTCTCCAGCCTCCGAAGGTTATGCGTTTGTGCTGACAATCAGCTCACATACTTTGAGTGAATGTTTCCCTCCTTGAAGGACTCCGCGTGGGAGGGTGATTTTTCTAGTTTCGCTTGGGCCAAACTGACCTTTAGTTCTTGGATTTGTTGTTTTTAAACCTTCCACTTCGTCCTGGTGGTTTCTGGTTTTGAGAAAAAAAAACAAAAAAAAGAAAAAAAAATAAAAAAAAAAAAAAAAAAACGACGTGCGTACTTATCGCTTTCCATCTCCCGTTTCCTTTTTCTTCTCCCTTTGGGTTGAATCGATTTTAATTCTTTGAGTCGGTCCTGTCTTCGAGTATTTTTGCCGCTCGTGTTCGATGTCTGGTCTAGGAATTTGTTTTTAGGGATATCCTTCTCTAGGAATCCCTCTAATTTTTCTCGCGACGCGATTGGTAGTCCGTACCACAATTTTCTCTTTATTGTCTTATCACGGTCGGGAATTTTTCATTTGGAGTTTTGTCGCATCACGCTGTTGGCCAAATAAAAACGATAGTGTGAAAGGCTTGAGGAATTCTCCCCAAGTCATAACTCTTGCCTACAATTCTTGCCAGGCTCTATCAACACTCACTTCGGTGGTAACTCGGTCTCGAAAAAATTTTTTTAAGGGCGACCATGTTTCTACCTGTGGTTTTGCTTGATAGTTGTGGAGTAAGATTGAGAATTCTGGACACCCTCTCCCTTTTGCAATTTGGATGCGTGTTGCGTCGCTTGATCTACATTTGCTCAATTATTCAAAGACACCTTTGGAGTCGGGCCGTTGCGTCCAAGGCTTGTAGTTGATGTAACTCTAATAACTGGAATATCTCGAGGTTTGAAGAGTCCCTCTTTCACGCTATCCGTGGATAAATTAAGAGATCATAGAAGGGTTTTTCGTTTTGATTTTGTTCTTTCATGCTATGCCCGTGGATTTGAGGGGTAGGAAAGGGGTTCTTTGATTTAGGTTGTGCCTTTTTACTCCTCCACTAAAGTTTCTAAATGTGTTATTCTTTCTGCTGCTCCGGCCTCCTCCTCCTTCGTTTTTCATCTCGGGGAATATGGTAGTCTTCACAACTCATGATGACGCTGGAGAAACACCTTCTTATAGACCCAGGTAGGTTCCTCGATTCCCGTGTTCCGTCGGTCAATAGAAGACACTCGGGTTTTCCCGTGACTAATAGATTGGTTCTCCTTTCTCACTAATGCTGGTTTTTTTTTCTCTTAGCAAATGCACTCCAAACCGTCCTCACAATCCTCCTCTATTGTGCGCGTAATTTCCTTTGATAGGGGTAGCAAGAGAGCGGGAATCCATGCTATCGTCCATTTCATTGCTACACCTAACCACAAAATGCACAGATAATGTGTCCATACCAGGACACTATTTAGTCTCAGCTGAAAAAAAGAATTTGCCCTTCCTCCCGAAGCTACTGAAATCCTAATTTCAGTTCCTGGGACGTCATTATTGGGAAGTTGACTGTGTCCTACTAATAAACTTTGTACATATTTTCCTGATTTTGAGTCTACTTTAGCTACTTGCCCAAGGTGATATTCTGTTTTTATTTGTAGGAATAATTAACCCACGCGCTATAGTCACCAGTGTGTTTTGCCAGATATCCGATGGTGGAGTTTTACTGGTCATGTTACTTGAATGTATTAATTGACTTCTGATTTTTCATTTATTTACAACTTATTGAGAATTGAAACTATCCTTATGACTTCACTATGTGATTATAGTATGACACTTCTCGATGCGGAGAGTAACTGAAATGGGGGATGAATTTAAAGGGGAAGGGGTGGAGTTTAGGTTAAGGGAAAGGGTATGAGTTACAGGTGAGTGGCTGCCCAACCACTCAAGCGAGTAGTTCTCTGGGTTACTCCCTGGCGCGTTTGAATATATTAATATTAAATTTATCTTGGTAGTCGTGATTGAGTACTGTATTATACCGAGTAAGGCTTGACCTGCTTTTGGAAGTGTGGGGAATTACTGTCCTAACGCAGAATAATCCCTGGGTTTTTTAATAAACACAAGACCTATATTTGAAAACTCATCCCTATTATTCATGCTGAAGTAGTATGTCTCTTGTTTGAGATCACAGACAAGCATATAAGTGTTAATCCAACAACAGAAAACTCTCCATCTCCAACACAGGAAAACTCTAATCTGATGTAAGAAAACTTTACACCCTGATACGGGAAGCTCTCCCCGTGAAATGAAGCTAAGCTCTGGTGAGCATAAACCTTCCTCTCTGAACCTTATTGATACATTATCCTTTACTTAGATAACACTGGGGAACAATTTGAAAAAAATAAATTGTTGAGTTAGATTTTTGAGCTTATTTAGACTAAAATTGGCATGCTCATTCCAAATCTGTAGTCAGTTTTTTTCTAGCACGTCAAGTTTTTTCTCCACAGCTTTCCCTCCAGATAAGCAAAATTCCACTTGTGAGCTGTAGTAAAACTTCTACACAATGGCAATTTGTTTGGCGCAGTCCCTATTGGGCATTCGGTCTGTCTTCGTGAAGAATATGGAGATGTAAAGAGAGTCATTGAGTTATTGCAATATGACAAACACAATTGGATCATCTGTGTTGACCTTAAAATGGTGTCCTTCCTTCTTGGTCAACAACGTGGATACACAAAGTATCCCTGCTTTCTCTGTATGTGGGATAGCAGAGCTCGAGAGAAGCATTGGGTTCAGACGAATTGCCCTCCGAGATCTGATCTTAAACCTGGAGATCCTAACATTGTACATGAGCCCCTTGTTGACAGGAAGAAAATAATATTCCCACCTCTGCACATAAAACTAGGTCTCATGAAACAATTTGTAAAAGCATTGTCAACTGATGGCGACTGTTTGAAGTACATCATCTTGGCATTTCCTGGACTGTCAATTGAAAAAATCAAGGCCGGTGTGTTTGATGGTCCACAAATTCGACAGCTCATCAAAGCTGAACATTTCAACGGTACTATGTCAGACCTTGAAAAGAATGCTTGGCTATCATTCAAAGACGTCGTCAAGAACTTTCTTGGAAATACACGTGCAAGTAATTACACAGAAATTGTTCAGAAACTATTGGAGAGCTACAAAGTGCTTGGTTGCAACATGAGTATTAAAGTACATTTTTTGCATAGCCATCTTGCCGACTTTCCGGAAAATCTTGGTGCTGCTAGCGACGAGCAAGGTGAACGATTTCACCAAGATTTGAAGGTTATGGAAGAACGTTACCAGGGTAGATGGGATGTGCATATGATGGCTGACTATTGTTGGAGCATCAAACGCGATAGTCCTCAAGTTGAACACTCCAGACAAAGCTACAAACGTAAATTTTTACCTTAACCTGCACACAATTATAGCCTTACCCTTTCTAAAAACATGATAATGTTAAATAAACATTCTATACATGCCTATTTCTTTAATTTTTCATTGTATGTTAACATTTGCAACTTTTTATAAAATAAGCACTGTTACTGTTATGTACAGTATTTTTCATATTTTTTAAGAAAACGAAAATCCTACAGTTCAAAAACTTGACGTGATAGAGAAAAACTGAGATCAGTTTTGGATTCAGCACCCAAAAATTACTTAATAACAAGTGTCAGACCTAACTCAATAAAAATTTGTTCCCCAGTGTAATATACCGCTGAATACTTATAATTATACATGGAAGATACTAGGGGGGAAGATAAGAGTAAAAAGGTGGTGTGTGTTTCACTAAAAAGACCATGTATCGGGCCCTTTGCGTCAAGGCCAAGATGTCAGCTCTGCGGAAGAGTTGAAGTGAGACTGCGTTAATAATACTTACAAGGATGGAGCAGGCCTCCTTTACGTTAGTGAAATCTAAACATCGGTACCCATATTTAGAAATATAGATAACAATATTATAACAAGGAAAGGGGGGGGGGGGGGGAGAATAGGAGCGAAACTTGGTACGTCTTACCTGCGGAAGAGTTGAAGTGAGACTGCCGTCTGGGGTTACCAAGAGCCCGCGGGAAAAAAGGGGAATTGTTTGAATACCCTGGACTTGGCCTCTAATGAATAGCTTATAATCCCGAAATTACTAATTAAATAATGAAACTCGTGTACCTAAGAAAGGGCTGCCTATAATACAGTCCTGTTACTTTGATATAGAAGAATTTAATATGTTTAATCTAATATCCGAGGAAGGTATTATTTCTTTTCATTTCAAGGATCCAAACGCGTCTTTTGAAACGACAGTGTATGGAAGTTTTGTATAGAAATTTGGTAGACTTTCAATTTAGCGAATAACTTTACTAACACATCCATGTATGACCGTGATCTTTCACTATGGGGACTATTTTGAAAGACATTAAGAATCTAGGAGTGTTCCTTGATGTGATAGCAGGGTGAGGGGAAGATGAAAAGTTTTGAATCCATTAGTTATCACTGATCGCGAAATAAGTATTCCACGAATGTTGACTCGCAACCGGAATGTCGGGGGGGGAGTAAGAAGGAAGGACGGAAGGAAGAAAGAAATGGCGGGTAGGAAGGAAGGAAGATAAAAAATGGCGGGTAGGAAGGAAGGACGATGACTCACCCGAGTAACTAAAAGATTGAACTGCTTACGGGACATAACTCGGGAATTATATGATAATAATTATCATCCTATCTCTCCTGAATAACGGGCATTACACACATACCACCCAACACACACACCTACACATACCACCCAACACACACACACCCACACATACCACCCAACACACACACACACCCACACATACCACCCAAAACACACACACACCCACACATACCACCGAACACACACACACATACCATCCAACACACACACACACACATACCACCCAACACACTCACACATACCACCCAACACACACACACACACATACCACCCAACACACACACCCACACATACCACCCAACACATACACCCACACATACCACCCAACACACACACACACACATACCACCCAACACACACACACATACCACCCAACACACCCACCCACACATACCATCCAACACACACACCAACACATAACACCCAACACACACACACACCCACACATACCATCCAACACAGACACCCACACATACCACCCAACACACAAACCCACACATACCACCCAACACACACACACACACATACCACCCAACACACACACACACACATACCACCCAACACACACACACACCCACACATACCACCCAACACACACACCCACCCACACACATACCACCCAACACACCCACACATACACCCAACACACACACCCACACATACCACCCAACACACACACCAACACATACCACCCAACACACCACACACCACAACATACCACCCACCCCACACACATACCACCCCACACACCCACATACCATACCACCACAACACCACACACACACTACCACCCAACACACACACACACACACAGATACCACCCAACACACACACACCACACATACCACCAACACACACACACACACATACCACCCACCCACACACCACCGAACACCACCACCCACACATACCACCAGCACACACACACACCCACACATACCACCCAACACACACACCCACCCACACACATACCACCCAACACACACACCCACCCACACATATCACCCAACACACACACACACACCCCACACAAACACCCAACACACACACCCACACATACACCCAAACACACACACCCACCACACATACCACCCAAACACACACACCACACATACACCAACACACACACACACACATACCACCCAAACACACCCACCCACACATACCACCCAACACACACACCCACACATACACCCAACACACACACACACATACCACCCAACACACCCACCCACACATACCACCCAACACACACACACACACATACCACCCAACACACCCACCCACACATACCACCTAACACACACACACACACATACCAAACCAACACACACACCCACACATACCACCCAACACACACACACACACATACCACCAAACACACACACACACACATACCACCCAACACACACACCCACACATACCACCCTAACACACCCACCCACACATACCACCCAACACACACACCCACACATACCACCCAACACAAACACACACACATACCACCCAACACACAAACACACACATACCACCCAACACACACCCACACATACCACTAAACACACACCCACACATACCACCCAACACACACACACCCACCCACACATACCACCAACACCCCACCCACACTACCACCCAAACACACACCCACACATACCCCCAACACAAAACCCCCACATACCACCAACACACACACCCACACATCCCACCCAACACACACACCACCACATACCACCCAACACACAACCCACACATACCCCCCAACACCACAAAACCACACATACCCCAAACAACCAACCCACATACCCCCAACAACCACCCCACACATACCCCCAAACCAAAAAAAAACCCCCCAAACCCACACATCCCACCCAACACACACACCCACACATCCCCCCAAAAACACCCACCCACAATACCACCCAACACCACACCCCAATCCCACCCAACCCAACCACACACACATACCACCCAACACACACACCCAACATACCCCAACACACCACACACATACCACCAAACACAACACCCACCTACCCCCCCAACACACCACACACATCCCACCCAACACACCACCCCCAAAATACCACCCAAACCCCACACACCCACTACCCCCCAACAACACACACCCACACATACTCCCAACACACCCCCCACACATACCCCCACACACACACACACACCCGCAATCCACCCAAACACACAACACACACACATACCAACCAAACACATACCACCCAAAACCCCCCCACACATACCACCCAACACACCCACACATCCCACCCAACCACAACACCCACCAACCCCCCAAACACAAAACCCCCACACATCCCCCCAACACACCCCAACAACCCCCAACACACACACAACACATACCCCCCAACCACCACAATACAACCCCCCAACACACACACACACACACATACCACCAAAAAACACCCCAAAACACATACCCCCAAAACCACACACACATACCACCCAACACCCCACCCCCATCCCACCCAACACACCACATACCACCCAACACCACCTTTTCCCCCCAACCAAAACACCCCACTACCACCCAACACACACACCCAAAAACATACCACCCAAACACCACCCACACATACCACCCAACACACAACCCACACATACCCCCCAACAAAAACACATACCACCCAACCACACACAAACACATCCCATCCAACAAAAACCATCCACACATCCCACCCAACCCCAACAACACACACAACCACCCAACACAACCCAAAATACCACTAAAAACACACCCCACAAAACCCACCCAACACCACTAGAAATAAGTGTAAATACAAATTTACGTTAGAAAAAAAGGGCTAACATAATTTAGAATTCAAATGTTCTAGTTGAAAACCGATAAGTCGGGGAGACGACAAGGAATCTA
>JACEEZ010008722.1:5000-162500 GCA_016584305.1 Chionoecetes opilio
CCGCGCTCCCGAAATACCCGGGAGTCACACAAATATGTGTGACGTCATGAGAATACTATCTATTGGGAGTTTGCGGACATGTTTGCGTTTGCGGAAGTGCTTCCGCAAACGCAAATCCGCAAACATTTACACTTCCGCAAATCCGCAAACGAATTCGAACTTCCGCAATTTGCGGAAGTTGCGGTTTGCGGAAGTGCCCACCTCTGGTGTGTGTGTGTGTGTGTGTGTGTGTGTGTGTGTGTGTGTGTGGTGTGTGTTTGTGTTGTTGTTTGTTCTGGGGGGCCCCCCCCCCCTCTCTCTCTCTCTCTCTCTCAATCCTGGAAGAAGAGAGTTCATCGCATGAAGTTCAGGGTTGGAAGGAGGAGGAGGAGAGGAGAGGAGAGGAGGAGGAGAGGAGGAGGAGGAGGAGGAGGAGGAGGAGGAGGAGGAGGAGGAGGGAGGAGGAGGAGGAGGAGGGGGAAAGGAGGAGGAGGAGGAGGAGGAGGAGGAGGAGGAGGAGGAGTGAGGAGGAGGAGGAGGGGAAGTTAGATGGTCAGACATATCCATGACTGGTTTTCTTCCCTCCCTCCTTCCCTCCTCATAAACCAGTCCTTCATCTAACCTCAAAAGGTACACACACACACACAACACACACACACACATACAGACTTTTTTCCGTAATCATTTTATATATTCTTTGTTATTCTTGAGGCAATCTGGTTCGTTTTTGTAGATATAAGAGAGAGAGAGATGAGAGGAGAGAGAGAGAGAGAAGAGAGAGAGGAAAAAGAGGAAGAGGAACAGATAAAAAAAAATAAAGACAAGGAAGGAGGAGAAGGAAGAAAGAAGGAGAGAGGAGGAGGAAGGAGGGAGATGAAAAGTCAGGAACTTGTTTATGGGAAAGGAGGAAAAAAGAGAGCGAGAGGAAGGGAGAAAAAAAGACAGGAGGAGAGAAGGAAGAATAGAGGGGCGAGAGGAAGAGGAGAGGAGAGAGAGGAGAGGAGGAGAGGAGGAGAGAGAGGAGGAGGGGGAGGAGGGAGATGAGGAGGAAGAGAGGGGCGGGAGGAGAGAAGAAGGAGGGAGAGCGAAGGAAGAAGAGAGAGAGAAGCGGAGAAGAGAGCAGACGAGAGAAGAGAGAGAGAGAGGAGAGAGAGAGAGAGAGAGAGAGATGAGAAGAGAAAGAGGGAGAGAGGGAAGAGAGAGGAGAGGAGAGAGAGAGAGAGAGAGAGTATGACGAAGAGAGAGAGAGAGAGAGAGGAGAGAGAGAGAGAGGAGGAGAGAGAGAGAGAGAGAGAAGAGAGAGAGAGAGAGAGAGAGAAGAGAGGAGTAGAGAGAGAGAGAGAGAGAGGAGAGAGCAGAGAGGAGAGAGAGATGTGGGTTATGAGGTCGTACCACACCACCCACCAAAACCCCCCACCAACCACACACCACCCCACCACCACCAACCCCCACACCAACCACCACCATGTTTAAGGTCGTGTCACACGGAAAATTTTTTTCCCGGGCATCTTTGGTATTTCCCGCCAAAAGATGCCCGTAGTGGCGGCAACAAAATGCGCGTTCGTCACACGGCGTTTCGGCTACGAGCATCTTCTTGCACGATTCATAAGTCTTGAGTTAAAGAATACGATTGAAGTCTTCTTGCACGATCCATACAGTTAGTTTTGGTCGCAGGTCCCGGAAGATGCCAGTAGAAGATGCTCGTAGCCGAAACGCCGTGTGACGAACGCGCATGTTTTGGCCACCACTACGGGCATCTTTTGGCGGCAAAATACCAAAAGATGCCGGAAAAAGTGTCCGTGTGACTCGACCTTAACAAACAAAACAAAGAAATAATCAAATCAACAAACCGTCGCATCACAATCATTCCATTCTCTCCATTCAGCATGTGTATCGCCATGTCCTACTGTCGCCTCCGTGGTGCAGTGGCTGGCGCGCCTGCCCATGAATCTCTGGGCCCTGGTTCGAATCCGGGCCAGGGTAATTCGGCGGCCAGCCCAAAAAAGTGTTTACCTGCCTTTCGGGGGAGATAAATTGGGGGCCTGGGGAAACCTGGGGAAGGTAACTGTGGTAACCCCGATGTCACACTAGCCCTGTGTCCCGGGGTAACGGGTTGTCCCCCGCCACAGGCTCTAAGGGCCAATGCCACGGAGATGAGCACCGAGGCCACGCGCAGCATAGCGTAGGCCCCCATCTTTACCTTATCCCTATTTTTCCCTCCTTTTCTTCCTTATTTCCCTCCTTTTCTTCCTTATTTCCCTCCTTTTCTTCCTTATTTCCCTCCATTTCACACGTCTTTCTTCCTATTTCTCCTTTCTTCCTTTTTCTTGGAACGATTTTTCCTCTTCATATCCGGGAAAATTAACTTCCTCCTCCTCCTCCCGAGATGACGTGGCGAGGAGGAGAGAAAGCTGAGGTGTTTGGCAGGAGTGAGAGAGAGAGAGCCATGTGGTAGCACAGATAGGTTAGGAGGGCGGCGTGTGTGTGTGTGTGTGTGTGTGTGTGTGGTGTGTGTGTGTGTGTGTGTGTGTGTGTGTGTGTGTGTGTGTGTGTGTGTGTTGTGTGTGTGTGTGTGTGTGTGTGTGTGTGCCTCTCGACCCTTCATAGTCATTCCCCCCCCCATACACACCACCTGGACGGCTCGGTGGGTTAGGGCGTCAGGCACCATTCTGTGGTCCGGCGTTCGATCTCCGGCCCCCGCTCATTCCCTGGGATTATTCCACTGAGAATTTCGGGCGGTTACTGTCCCCCTTGAGCAAGGGGATGGGGGGGTGTGGTGTGTGAGGTCCCAGCATTGCCCAAAGATCGGTAATAATGAGCTCCAAGCTCGCACCGGGAAGGTGAAACTGGCGATCGCGAGCCAGCTCGCGTGGAAAAGACCGTGGGTGAATGACACACACACCTTGCATTGCCGCAGAGGTCGTGGGGTGCGAGGCCAAACAGTAGTACAGGGCGGGGCGTGGGTGTGGCGTGGGCGGAAGGGGCGTGTGGTGAGCCGTGCGAGGCGGAAAGTCAGTCAAAGTCACCTAAAAATACACTTGTCTTGTCTTAGTTCTCACTTGTCTGGGTTTTTATGTCTCACGTGTCTGGGTATAAAACGTCAAAATCACCTAAACACACACTAGTCTCGTCTTATTTCCCTTGTCTGGGTTTATATTTCTCTTGTCTGGGTGTAAAACGGTGACGAAGACGCAGGAGAAGAATTGGATCACCAAGCGGCGCCGGCAGGTATTTAGGTCGTCGGCAGGTCGCTTTCTGACTGCAACTTTCTAGCAACTTTCTTTTAGCGTTGAGGAGGAGGCAAGGAGGGGGAGGATGGGGGGGGGGGGGGGGGGGGGGGGGGGAGAAGTGGGTCGTGGCAGTGTGGTTTGTGCCCCCCACTACCCCCCCCCCCCATCACCACCGCCGCCAAGTCGCGCTGTGGTTCCCGCCGCCACACGCACACACGCTCAGTCAGTCGGTCTTCAGCCTTGCGTGGCGGTGGACGTGTTACAGTTGTGCCCCTAACTTGTAGTGCATTATAGAACCCCCACCACTGCTACTGCTGCTGCTCTACTACTACTACTACTACCACCACCATCACCACTACTACCACCACCACCACCACTACCACTGCTACCACTACCACACTTATACTCTGGTAGACTTTGAGTGGTAGCGAGACACACACACATACACACACACACACACACACGCACTCAACCCTGAACTACCTGCACACACTCAGACCACCTGTGCACTATCGCCTGCGGGTGTGTGTGTCTCTCTCTGTCTCAGCGGTGGAAATTTCAACGAACGCGTAAGTAGTAATCCACGGAAACCAGCTAGAGTAGTGGTGGTCGTGGTGGTGGTCGTAACGCGATACGACAGACGGACAACGTGGTCGACCCCCCTCCCCACGACCCTCCTCTTGTGTCAGTAAGCACACACACACACACACACACATTTGTATTATATTATATGATCGTTTTTTATTCGGTTGGTTTGTATATAAGAGGTGTTAGGTCTCTCTCTCTCTCTCTCTCTCTCTCTCTCTCTCTCTCTCTTGTGCAACCATTAATGTTACATTTTTCCTTCTCTTCTTTTTCCTCCGTCTTGCTACTTCATAAATAACCGCTACTACTACTACTACTACTACTACTACTGATGCCACCTCTGCTGCTACAACAACTACAACTATTACAACTATATCAAGAACTACCCATGTGGCACTCACCCATGGTCTTGTCCACGCGAGCTGGCTCGCGATCGCCAGTTTTCACCCTCCCGGTGCGAGCTTGGAGCTCATTATTACCGATCTTTGGGCAGTGCTGGGACCTCACTCACCACACATCCCCATCCCCTTGCTCAAGGGGGACAGTAACAGCCCGAATTTGTCAGTGAAAAATCCCCGGGAGCGCGAGGACTCGAACCGCCTACCCACAGAGTGGGAGGCCAGCACGGGTGTGTGTGTGGTGTGTTACTCTTCATCTTTCAACTTCTTTCAAGGTTTCTTTATTGCGTCTTGTTTTAATTCCTTGCCGTTTTTTAATCATACCTCTCTCTCTCTCTCTCTCTCTCTCTCTCTCTCTCTCTCTCTCTCTCTCTCTCTCTCTCTCTCTCTCTCTCTCTCTCTCTCGCATACTGAACGGATTTTCTGAAGATTTTGCAGCCGCGCATTAAAAGGATGTATTGAGGATTAGTTAGTTAGGGGAAGTGTGCCTGGGAGGGTTTCATGCTCTACAAGGGATGGAGTGCCGGGCTGAGCGGGATTGCAGTCATTGGATGCCTACAGATTGACAGGATTGATTTTGGTTTTCTGACGTATTTCTGGATTTTTTTGTATTCAAGAGGATTACCGGAAGTGGGTTTAATAATTTACTATGGATTTAAAAGCCTTGCTTGTCGGGATTATTATATTTAAACTTTTAGGGATTTATAATTATTTGTCGTCAGATTGGTACCTCTATTGTTGTGATATAATGTGGACGGCCGTGCGTGGCCTTAATGCTTCACCAAGGGATTGAATACGCCTGCGTGGAGGAGCGAGATTCTAATATTTTCGCCTTTAGGGATTAACAATATATTTCTGATGTTAACAGATATAATAATATTTATAATATAATCTTTTATAGATCTATACAAGCCGCTTACCACCTACGATTTATTTGCGATTTTTTGAGCCTACTCTCATCAAAATTGAATTTACAGTTTCGGCTACCCAAAACAGACAGAAGACAGACAGACACACGGCTACTCCTATAGTATATTAGATTATAGATATTATAAATCTATAGGATCTTTCGCATACAATTTTAGTTTTTTTAATGGATAGGATTTTAATCTATTTTTTGGTTTACGTCATTTGCGTCTGTTCTATCATGGCCTTCACGTCCAGAGCTTTCCTTGGCTATATAAAATTGTCTGTTGTTAGCCATAAAATTACGACAACAAACTGAATATACCAAATTAGTTAGTGGACAAGGATACTAAACAGGTCGTATCTATAAAATATTGCTTAATTCACTAAAAATCATCTATGGGTACCCAAATTACAATGGAAATTACGTTCTGGGTCTCAAGGGGTTAATAATATGATGGTGCGATGTATACAGATTTAGGCCCAGACTGGCTACTGCATTGGGCTTGCTCTAGGAGTACTGTTGTAGTGCTACTGAGATCCAGGGTTCAGATTGTGTCTTAGACTTTACTTCATTCGATTTTTTTTTTTTTTTTACTGTAGTGGGAGACTTTCTTCAAACGATAGTTAGAATTTTTTTTTCTCTCTCTCTCTCCCACTACTACTACTATTTTTGTAACTACTACCAGTACTACTACTACTACTACTTCTACTACTACTACTATTACTTCTACTATTACTACTACCACTACTATTATTACTACTACTTCTACTACTACAACTACTTCTACTACCACTACTACTACCACTACCACTACCACTACCACTACCACTACTACTACTACTACTACTACTACTACTGCTACTACTACTACTACTACTACTATTACTACTACTATTATTACTACTATTATTACTACTACCACTACTACCACTACTAATACTAATACTTCTACTACCACTACTACTACTGCTACTACTACTAATGATAATAATCATAATAATAATGACGATACTAGTTATCATTAGTTATTATTACTATTATTTTTATTATAATTTTCATTATTAACATCATTATCATTATTGCTTTGGTGTTCTAGTATAACAAATATTATATCTTGCAGAAGGAGAGGAAGCACAGAAGACGATGATGATGATGATGACGAGGAAATAAAGAAGAAGGAAAGAGGTACAAGGAAGAAAAAGAATAGGCAGAAAGAAGAGGAAGAAGAGGAAACAAACAAAATGCAGCCTTCTTATCAATGTTCAACAGGAAGTGAAAAGGTGAGAGAGAGAGAGAGAGAGAACAGGCTTAACCACGAAAGAAAGGATATTTATAATGGTAACAGTTGTGTGTGTGTGTGTGTGTGTGTACCACCACCACCACCACCACCACCAGTGAGTGCCAGTCAGGTAACTGTTTGTGGCGGCGTGGATGGAATGTTTTATCGGGAAGAGGAAGAAGAAGAGGAGGAGGAGGAGGAGTCAAGGCGTGTCTTCCGCCATTGCAAGTTGACCTCAAAAGAATAAGTTATTTAATGTTATGGTGTGTGTGTGTGTGTGTGTTATTCATCCATGGTCTTGTCCACGCGAATCGGACTCGCGTTCGCCAGTTTCACCCTCCCGGTGCGAGCATGGAGCTCATTATTACCGATCTTTGGGTAATGCTGGGACCTCACACCACACACCCATCCCCTTGCTCAAGGGGGACAGTAACCACCCGAATTTCTCAGTGGAATAATCCTCGGGAATGAGCGGAGCCGGGGATCGAACGCCGGACCACAGAATGGTGCCTGACGCTTTAACCCACGAAGCACCAAGTGTATATCTGTGTGTGTCTGTGTCTGTGTGCGTGAGTGTGTTTGTATGAGTGTGTTAGTGTGTGTGTGTGTGTACTAACGTGGCGTGAGTGTTGCAGGGGTCGTGTGTGTGTGTGCGTGCGTGCGCTGGCCGGGGAGTGGGTCTTGGCGGAAACAGTGGGAGACGTGCGGCTGAAGACCCTACTGGCCTGCTAAGTCCCAAGCCCCGGCCGGCATCCGCAGCCCCGAGCACTGAACCCCCCACCACCCCCACCACCCCACCACGACCCTCCACCCCTGCCCCCTCCTCGCTGCTCCTCCAACCCCTTATTTCAACCCTGCCACTACCCTTCTTCTTCCTACTGCTCCTCCAAACACCTCCAACGCTCCACCTCTCCTTGCCCTCCATCAGTCATTGCCTCCCTTCTATAGACGTCACAATTTTCCTTCATAAGATAAGACATCAGACGATAAAACCCCTTCCAACCCTTCTTGCAAACCGCCCAACCCCTTGTTTTCCTTGCCTAACGCCATCATGTATTGCCTGGCTTCTAGGGACGTTACAATTTTCCTTCATAACATAAGAGTTCAGACGCTATGAGAGACTTGGATCCTATAAAGACATGACGCGCGGCAGGAACAAGACAAAATCAGACACTATAAGACACTATAAGAGACAAGATCAGACACTATAAGAGACAAGATCAGACACTATAAGACACTATAAGACAATATAAGAGACAAGATCAGACACTATAACAGACTTGCATCCCCTAAAGACAATTCCATCCCACTTATTACTAACAACAACAGTGAGATTATTGACGATACAAAATTTACCACCACGCCTAAAATGAACTCAAGCTATAATGACCCGTGTTGTGTGTGTGTGTGTACGTGTCTTTTATTACTACTGGACTTTCTATATGTGTTTTTAGTGCCTATTTTTGTCTTTTTTTACATGTTATCGCCAGTTTTGTTTCTGTTTAATTTGTTTTGCTTATTATTTTGAAGTTTATTAGAGTAAAAAAAAATCTCCGGGTGATACACTTTGCTTTCCAACAGCAATCTCTCTCTCTGTCTGTCTCTCTCTCTCTCTCTTTCTCCATCTCTCTCTCTCTCTTTCTCTCCTCTCTCTCCGTGGCAGGGGTGGTGGCGGCCGTGACCCTGCCAAGGATATCGTACAGGGAGTAACTCTGACTCACCCTGCCATCCTTACCCCCCCCTTCTCTCTCTCTCTCTCTCTCTCTCTCTCTCTCTCTCTCTCTCTCTCTCTCTCTACTTACACACACACACATGTACACCTTTTCTTCCCAGTACTCAAGGTGTGTGTGTATGTGTGTGTGCGCGCGTTTTCTTCGCTCGACTGACCATGGTGGTGGTGGTCATTGAACTTTGACATTTAAACCTCGTGAGCGGCGGGCTTTCAAATCTCTCTCTCTTCTCTCTCTCTCTCTCTCTCTGAGTATGACCAGAGCGAGAGAGAGAGAGAGAGAGACATAGCAATCATCACCACCCTTTAAGTTCTTCCAGTAACAAAAACAGAACAAGGAACAGAACACAACACAAACTGTTCTGTCATGGCTCATTGACCTCCCCAGACACACACATGAGTCGAGAAGTTATAGAAAGACACACAGACAGACACAGCACACACACTAAGCCAGACACAGCCAGACACACACACACAGACACAGATAGACAGACAGATACATATACACACACACACACACACATATACATACAGAGACAGGCACACACACCGACAAACACACACATACACATACGACAGACATACACACACACACACAGCACACCCTATGGTATAAACAATGTGTTGAGAAATAGAAAACGAGAAGTAGGTCTAGAGCTAACACTTGACTCTTAACTATAACTATTGTGTTCCGCAGACTGAATACATGACATACTTTATCAATACTGTTATGACTTCAGACATGTATAATTTATAAGACTGGAGTTGTATTCTGGACGCAACGACATGTAATTTAATTCACCAAGTACTATAGCCATATATTTTTTTAGTAACTGAGATTTGTACAAGATGAAGACAGACTGTATACTGACTGTATTATTTGCTATATGACTGTATTATGTATGTCTGTATGTATATGTGTGTGTGTAGTGAATAATGACCTCATGTTGACCTTTGACCGAATGTATGTATGTATTGAAGACTGTTGACGCGATACACATACATAATTGTGACCATTTTAGTTGTTGTTAATACATTGAATTTGAGGTTTTTAAAAGGCCTGACTGAATGTGTTAAGGTGACCACCCTTCATCGCTGCTACTGCTATTACTATTACTATTTCTACTATTACTACCTACTACTACTACTACTACTACTACTACTACTGCTGCTACTACTACATTACTTCTACCACCAATACTGGTACTACATTACACTACTACTACTACTACAACTACGACTACTACTACAATTACCAACACCACCACCATATCTACTACTACTATTACTACCACTACTACTACTACCATTTTATTTATGTATCAGCCATTACCAGTACGACTACTACTACCCCTACTTTTACTACCACCATTACTACCACTACTACTACTACTACAACCACCACTACTACCGCTACTACTATCACTACCAATACTCCTACGACCACTTTTTATGCATTAGCCACTGCCAGTACGACTACTACTACTACCTCTATCTTTACTATTTCTACTACTACTACTACTACTACCACAATTAGTATTAGTTGATGACGTCACCCCGTAACCAGCCAATGACCGACCTCTCTACCAGCGACCAACCCCCCTCAACGACCCTCCCCCCTCTGAACGACCTCTTATTAGAGTGACGCTGTTGCCAACTTGGGGTTTCTAGGCGGCATCCCTTGCAGTATTAGCTTGCAATGCCCTTGGAAATCCCAAATTATGCGCGGCCTTGCGACTGACTTACGACACCCACTACTACTACTACTACTACCACCACCACCTACTACTACTACTACTACTACTTCGACCACTGCCACTACTACTACTGCGACCATCACCACTACTACTACTACTACCACCACCACCACGACTACCACCACCTACTACTACTACTTCGACCACTGCCACTACTGCGACCATCATCACTACTACTACGACCACTACCACCACTACTACTACTACGACCACCATCACCACTACTGCTACGATGACTGCCACTACCACTACTTCGACCTCCCTTACTACTACCACTTCCTACGACCGCCTCTCCCTTTCTCCAAGTTGAACACTCTTTCTTAAGGAGGAGGGGGAGCTGAGGGAGGAGGAAGGGCATCATACAGGTTAGTTCCAATTTTTCTGTTTGACTAAGTTTTACTGAATCATAAGTTTGCATGACTATTATTATAACAGTGCCAGGTCGAATTCGAACCCCCGGACAGCGTCGCAGCCACCTCGCCACACAGAGGTCAAACCCTTGAGACCCAGAGCGTAATTTCCATTGTAATTTGGCCACCATTCGACAATTCTTAGTGAATAATAGATATGACCTGTTTAGTATCCCTGTCGAGTAACTAATTTGGTATATTCAGTTACTTTTCGTAATTTTATGGCTAACAACATACAATTTTTTATACCAAAGGAAAGATCTGGGCGTGAAGGGGTTAAGAGGCAATGACAGGCAGGCACCCCAACCTGCTATTACCCCAACCTCAACTCAGTGGTGGGGCAGCATGTGACTTTAACCCCTTGAGGCCCAGAGCGTAATTTCCATTGTACTTTAGCTACCATTAGACGACTTTTAGTGACTATAAGCAATGTTTTATAGCTATGACCTGTTTAGTATCCTCGTCCACTAACTAATTTGGTATATCAAGTTACTTCTTGTAATTTTATGGCTGCCAACAGACGATTTTATATAGCAAAGGAAAGGTCTGGGCGTGAAGGGGTTAACCTATCGCGGCCAGGACAGTCAACAAATATAATCAATTAAGACAAATTGTAAGGACCTGCTCTGCTATACCATTTGTCTTCATTGATTACTGTCATTGTGATTGATCAGTCAAATAAGACAGGTTGTTTAGTGGCCACAGGCAGGATTCGAACCCGCGTTCCTGCCCCCTCGCTACCTGAGAGTTGGGGTTCCTCACCTTCAGCTTGAGGTGGCCAGGTGTGCACAGACGCTCTGACGCGGGTTAGATTCCTGCCTGTGGCCAATACACTTTTGTTATTATAGTTATTACGTATTGTGTTTGTTTTCGCTACCTTAATTGTCATTGATTTCAATAAAGTTTTTATATTAATAGCAGTTGCAGTTATGGTTTAGTAGTAGTGAGTGGAAGGAGGAGTGATAGTAGTGGTAGAAGTAGTACTAGTAAAAGAAGGAGTGATAGTAGTAGTAGTAGTATAATTATTAGTAATAATTGATTGATTTAATGCTAAAAAGGGAAAATGTGCCAGAATTATTAGTAATAGTAGTAGTATAATTATTAGTAATAGTAGTAGTATAATTATTAGTAATAGTAGTAGTAGAAGGAGGATTAATAGTAGTAGTAATAATAGTATAATTAGTATAGTAGTAGTAGTAGAAGGATTAATAGTAGTAGTAGAAGTAGTACTAGTAAAAGGAGGAGTGATAATAGTGGAAGTAGTAGTAGTGGTAGGAGTAGAATTAGTAGTAATAGTAGTAGTAGAAGGAGGAGTGATAGTAGTAGTAGTAGTAGTAAGAGGAGGAGTGGTAGTAGTAGAAAACTGTAGAATTAGTAGTAATAGTAGTAGTAGTAGAATTAGTAGCAGTAGTATAATTAATAGTTGTAGAAGGAGGAGTAATAGTAGTAGTAGAAGTAGTAAAAGGAGGAGTGGTAGTAGTAGTAGTAGAGTAGTAGTAGTAATAGCAGTAGGAGGAGGAGTGATAGCAGTATAGTAGTAGTTTTAATAACTCTTGGGTTCACGTTTAATTCTTTTCCAACAATTATAATTTAGAAAGGTCAGACCAATACTTGCCCATCCCTCCACCACCTCCCCTCTTCCCCCACACACCCTCCCCTCTTCCCCCACACACACACCCTCCCCTCTTCCCCCCCACACACCCTCCCCTCTCCCCCCCCACACACCCTCCCCCTTCCCCCCCACACACACCCTCCCCTCTTCCCCCCACACACACCCTCCCCTCTTCCCCCACACACATCCTCCCCTCTTCCCCCCCACACACCCTCCCCTCTTCCCCCCACACACCCTCCCCTCTCCCCCCCCACACACCCTCCCCTCTTCCCCCCCACACACACCCTCCCCTCTTCCCCCACACACCCTCCCCTCTCCCCCCCCCCCCCCCCTCTTCCCCCCACACACACCCTCCCCTCTTCCCCCCACACACACCTCCCCTCTTCCCCACACACACCCTCCCCTCTTCCCCCCACACACACCCTCCCCTCTTCCCCCCACACACCCTCCCCTCTTCCCCCACACACACCTCCCCTCTTCCCCCACACACACCCTCCTCTCTCCCCCCCACACACACCTCCCCTCTTCCCCCACCACACACCTCCCCTCTTCCCCCCACACACACCCTCCCCTCTTCCCCCACACACCTCCCCTCTTCCCCCACACACACCCTCCCTCTTCCCCCCCACACACCCCCCTCTTCCCCCCCACACACACCTCCCCTCTTCCCCACACACCCTCCCCTTCCCCCGCCACACACACCCTCCCCTCTTCCCCCCCCCCACACACTCCCCTCTTCCCCCACACACACTCCTCTCCCCCCCCCACACCTCTCCCTCTTACCCCCCCCCCACACACACCCTCCCCTCTTCCCCCACACCACCCTCCTCTCCCCCACACACGCTCCCCTCTCCCCCCCCCACACTTCCTTTCCCCCCACACTACCCTCCACCTTTAAGAGAGGCTATAGAGGAGGAGGAGGAGAGGATAGGCAGCACAGATATGTTGGCTGCCTCGAGGATGTGGAAAAGAAGAAACTATGATCAAGAAGAAGTCGAGGAAGAGGCAGAATGGACAAGAAGACAAGAAAACCATAGGGCTGAAGGATCAAATGAGGAAAATAATGAAGCAAATGAAGACAAAGATTGAATAATTGAAGACATGAGGCTAAAGGCTGATTCACACTGGCGTTTTTTCGGCATTTTTATAGGACGAGAAGTCGGTCTCTTGAAAGACCGAGCGATCGGTGTGTGATTTTTGTTGAAAACCTATTGCGATCATGACACCAGACCCAGACCCAGACCCCTTCTCGTCCTATAAAAATGCCGAAAAAACGCCAGTGTGAATCAGCCTTAAGTCTTTGCCTGTCAACAAACACTGTAACATATAAATGATTTAAAAAAAACCCATAAATTATGAGTTAGGATGAAATAATTACGTTGTGGTAGGATAGTGTCGAAATAAAAGTTATCCTTCAGCGTACAGATGACAAGGGAAATAGATCTCAAACATTCAATGGGGAGGAAAAAAAATATAGTTGATTTTAAAACCAGTACTTTAATTTTTTTTTGCAAATGGTAGCCAATTTTTCAGACTTGTACGAGTATTTCAATCTTCCCCACATTTAGTATGCCTTGTAAATTCTTTGGCCATAGGTTTATTTCTGATTTAGACTGGGATATTTATGTAAATTTTTCGTATAGGCCTAGTTAATTATGCCCTGTAATAATTTTTTTGTCATAAGTTTGTATTTTACTGCAATTGGGGTTTTTTCATATAGGTCTACTAGTGAAAATATTTAAGTTTTTTTTATATAGGCCTAGTCATGATGAAGTAATATACAACTTAGTAAACGATGCATTATCTTTGCTATAGCCGTGTTTTTGTTGTCCAAGCACCGTCTTGGATACGAAGACCGTTTTTTTGTCACAATTGAAAAAGGATTGGTTTCTGCGACAAAAACACACAACAAGCTTGGTAGGAGCCGAAATAATAATAATGCAAAACATTGCAAACAATATCACAAAGTAGTATAACACACATTTCAGCAAGTGTTATTGGATTGGGATTCGTAATCCAAGACGGTGCTTGGACGACAAAAACACGTCTATAAGTACAAGTCAAAATAATTATCTGCTAACACGAACAGAATTATGCAAAAATATAACTATTGTTTATTTGGATATAGGAAATGACATCACCAATCAGTCCTTATAAGATGGTTTTAAAGTGACGTCACGCTCTCCCTCACCCCTCTGTTTACTTTATCTTTAGTATCTTGAATGTTTAGCCTTATAAGATAGTCTAAAAGTGACGTCACGCTCTCCCTCACCCCTCTGTTTACTTTATCTTTAATGTTTATCTGAACACCGCGTCCCTTTACCCTGCCTTCCCTTCACTGCTGCCTGTGCCAAAGCTCCTCATCTGTTATTTGTCTCCTCATTTCTCTCTCCAGAAATCCTTGCTGCCTTTTGAATGTCCTGACGCAATAGGCTACCCACTTGTTTTCCTTAGTAATATAATCGGCTAATACCTAGAACATGACTGTGTCTGGATTCAAGTATTTGTTTTAGCTTTACACTGTTTCTATAGGTCAGAAAGAGTGTGAAAATATCAATGAAATGTTGTGCAAAGATTATTTTTTTCATAGGCTAGATTAGGTTAGTTGTTAGTTTATGGTTTGATTGGTTATTATTTGATGCTTTTACAAATGGAGAGTGGTTTTTTTTCCAGTCAAAACGTCAAAAAACTGTATTTTTAGAAATTTGTCATCATTTTTTAATATTGCATAACACACTTTTTTGAGGTTTGCACAGGAAGAAACTATCGCCATTAGGAAAAGCATCACACAGTAAGCGAAAAAATAATTGAACTTATCTGAAAATCTTGCAGCAGTCATTAAACAAACATTTTCCCATATACAGTAATCTCCTTCCTCCAATAGATACAAGTCATTTATGGCCTCCTGTTCCCTTCCTCGCCCTTCACTTGTAATATAATCTCCTTCCTCCAATAGATACAAGTCATTTATGGCCTCCTGTTCCCTTCCTCGCCCTTCACTTGTAATATAATCTCCTTCCTCCAATAGATACAAGTCATTTATGGCCTCCTGTTCCCTTCCTCGCCCTTCACTGTATATAATCTCTTCCCAATAGATACAAGTCCATTAGGCCTCCTGTTCTTCCTCGCCTTCACTTGTATATAATCTTCCTCCATAATACAAGTATTATGGCCCCCTTCTTCTCCCCTTTGGTCTTTGCTCTTCCCATAGTGCCATAGAACCCTTTGCTGTCTGGCTGGTACATAACAAGACCCTTTTATTCAAGCCTCTCGTAAGTGTTGCCTAGTAGCGTAAAGCTGTCGTGGATCCTTGTGTTCAGTGATGTAGCTACGAGACTGTATCCATCGTGTTGCCATCGTTGAAATGTTACGATAAGTTGATGTGAAGAACTGCCTGACTTGAAGGAACTAGAAAGTGTGGCGACTTTCATTTTATTGAAGTTGATACGATGAAAAAAAACGTTGACTATTCTACAGCAAAAATAGATATGTCACGTGTTTTGTGTTACGTTCAGTTCACTACCAAGTTAATTATTATACCATGTAATTGATATAAGGCAGCTGTACTTATGTAGAACAAACCATCAAATGTATGAATCTTGAAGCAATATTACAGTATAAACAACCTTTTCTGGAGTGTTTTATTAGCTATTAGCATGAAATAAGCCACATCTATCATACCATGCTGTGAAGTGTGGGGCAGGTGTATCCAGCTTCTTTCCTGTGAATACAGGAGTGAGGCAAGGGTGCGTCCTTGCCCCATCACTTTTCAACGCTTGTATGGACTGGGTATTGGACAAGGTTGTAGATCAAAGTGATTGTGGAGCATCCGTCGGCAACACCAAGATCACTGATCTTGTTTTTGCCGATGATGCAGTAATCTTTGCTGAGTCGCTGGAGGTCCTGGTGATGGCTCTCGAGGCGCTGCACGAGGAGGCAAAGCCTTTGGGACTTGAGGTCTCCTGGCTCAAGACCAAGGTCCAGGTATTTGGAGATTTACTAGATGAAGCAGTACAGCCTGTTCATGCGTGCGGCGAGGACATTGAGATCTTGGAAAGTTTTACATACCTTGGTAGCGCAGTCCATAATGACGGCGGGTCACGTCAAGAAGTCTTACGGCGGATTGGCATAGCCCACGGTGTTATGGACTCGCTCAGCGGGAGTATTTGGCGTTGTCGGTACCTGTGCAGGAGGACAAAGATCCGGATCTTCAAGTCGCTTGTGATCCCTGTCTTACTATATGGTTGTGAGACATGGACACTAAATAGTGACTTGAAGAGACGAATCAATGCCTTTGGTAATAAGTGTCTTCGCAGAATCATGGGGTATCACTGGGATGATTACGTGTCAAATCAGCGATTGCACCGTGAGACTGAATCGAGGCCTATTACCTGCATAGTCCGTCAGCGCCAACTTCGGCTATATGGGCATGTGGCACGCTACCCTGAAACCGATCCTTCCCATCGGGTTGTATCTGTAAGAGACAATCCGGCATGGAGGAGGCCAAGGGGGCGCCCACAAGGCTCGTGGCTGGGGCAAGTTGATGTTTCTTGTCGAGAGCTGCTTAGTATGGGAAAGGAGCCTGCATGGGGACTCGCGTGTGGTGACCCCCGGGAGTGGCGTGGTAGGGTGGGCGAGGCGACGCGCCCCCCGGCGTATGCCCCCAATGATATCATAACATATTATTAACAAACCCATCACATGTGCCTCCTCATATTACAATGTATGTTTTTATTCCTTTAACTATTCATCTATTTTTTGCACATCACGTTCTAGTGTCTTTGTGACCGACTGTTAGTTCACAATATCTTCTGATCACTAAGTTGTTGCAGTACAGTACAGTTAAGGATATATTATACGGCGATACGGTCAGGTAGTTAGTGCGGAGTCAATAGGGAGCTTTAAAAGGAGGCTAGACAATTTCATGGATGGGGATGAAAGGTGGATGTAGGTAGTGTTAAGTAACAGGAACTACCACGTGTAGGTCTCACGGCCTCTTGTAGCTTCTTTATTTTCTTATGTTCTTTTGTTCTTATGTATCACGGCCATTTGTAGCTTCCTTATGTTCTTATATGGATGTTAATTGGCAGTGACATACTAGGATCCTACTTAGACAATCACCACGTGCCAACAGCGAGGTTATTGACCACACAAATTACCACCACGCCAGAAGGAACTCGAGCATCTGACAGGATTCAAACGCAAGGACTCTGCCGGCGAACCCAGACCCACGTCACTACACAACTGAGCCATTTTAATCATAACAACATAGGAACATAATAAAATAAGGAAGCTACAAGAGGCCGGGAAACCTACACATGGTAGTTTCTCAGTCAGTCATTTCTATCAATCAACAAACAAAAATACCAAATACCCACCAGTCTGTACCAAATACCCACCAGTCTGTACGCACACAAACATAATAATACAGTACCATGATAACTAGAGCTCTCTCTGAGCATGGAGGTTATAGAGGATGGAAGGTGAGGTGGTATTGGCATAGGTTAATACAGTGATTCCCAACCGGGGTTCCGCCGACCATCACCAGGGGTTCCGCGAGAACCCGTAAAATAATTATGTGCTATTACAAAATGACAGTGATCTTAATTCATCTATAATAATATAAGCGAAAGTGCGTCTGTCTGTCTGTCCGCGATAGGTGCCGCCCCCCGTGGCGGAATCCCATCATATGTCACAGTTTTGGAACCAGCTCGACCAGGGGAAGGTCAAAAGCCCACTTATGAGATGATCCGATCACTTTTTTTTTTTTCTCTTTTTTTTTAGCAGCCTATTAGCGAGAAATGTGAAAACAAAATGTGGGTTGCGAGAATTGAGGAAACCTTGATGTAGGGTGATGGGTAATGGGTGAGTGAATGGGTGGGATGATGGGTGTGGGGTGATGGGTGAGTGAATGGGTGGGGGGTGATGGGTGAGGGAATAGGTGGGGGGTGATGGGTAATGGGTGAGTGAATGGATGTGTGGTGATGGGTAATGGGTGAGTGAATGGGTGGGGGGTGATGGGTAATGGATGAGTGAATGGGTGGGGGGAATACATACATTCCTACATCCATGATTTCAGGAAAGTTAGAAGGGGCTATCTGGAGAGTCTGTGTTTGGTGGGCCTACGGCCCACCAAACACAGGTGGTGGGCCGGCCCACCAATAGCCCTAATGGGTGAGTGAATGGGTGGGGGGTGATGGGTAATGGGTGAGTGAATGGGTTGGGGGTGATGTGAATGGGTTGGCGTTAATACATACATTTCTACATCCATGATTTCAGGAAAGCTAGAAGGGGCTATCTGGAGAGTCTGTGTTTGGTGGGCCGAAGGCCCACCAATAGCCCTCCGCAGGAGCTAGCCAAAAAGGCCGCCCGGAGGGCAGCTTTGCGGCTAGTAATTCATAATTCCTACTCAACAACACGCCACAAACACTTTCCAGACACCAACATACTCGTACGTGTCAGTCAGTACAATGTATATAGTAATGAGAGCAAATAATATGCATAGAATTAAGAAAAAATTACTGTTATTGCCGGTGCGGGATACGCCCTTCATGCCTACTCCGCAAGTTTGGCGACACAGGGGTTGGGTAGGAGGGTGACGCAACCCCGTACGAGTATCATACGTGTCACGAGCCCCAGCCCAGCCGTTCACACATCTTACTTCAGTCAGTTTTGAGCAGCGCAACCGAGTGAAACGTTGTGTTAATTAATCTCACCAGTTAATATTAGTTTGATACGGATTTTAAAGACTGAAGCATGTTCAAAAATTTGAAAAGAAAGCATGTCAGTGGAGAGGAGGACAGTGACGAAGAATCACAAATACCACAGCCAAGTACGAGTAAAGGAAAAGTGAGTGATGTTAAAAAAAATCGCCTTTACAATGACAGTTATCTGGCCATTGGCTTTACATGGACTGGATAAGAAAACTGTCCACTTCCTTTGTGCATTGTATGTGGGAAAAAGCTCGCTAACACAGCTATTGTCCCAGCCAAGTTAAAGCGACACTTAACTACTAATCACAGCCACTTGTCAAATAAAACCGTGGATTATTTTCGAAGACTCTTGGATTCACAGCAGAAACAAAGAAACGTTTTTGAAAAGAAGGTAACCATCAGTGATAAGGCCCAAGAAGCAAGCTATTTAGTGGCTGAGCTAGTTGCCAAGAAAATGAAAAGTCACACTATTGCAGAAAGCCTAATAATGCCTGCTTGCAAAATAATGATGAGAACAATGCTAGGTGAAGAAGCTAAAAGTGAATTAAGCAAGGTTCCTGTTTCTGATAATACAATTAGTAGGTGTGTGAATGACCTGTCCAACAATATTTCTGGTATTGTCTGAAATACTGCAAAATAACAACTTTGCTCTCCAAGTAGATGAGACAACTGATATAACTGGTAAAGCTCAGCTGCTGGCATTTGTACCATTTGAAAATGAAGGTGAAATAACGGAAAATTATTTTTGCTGTAAAGAACTGCCAGAAACTACCAAAGGCCAGGACATTTTCAACATCTTGTCTTCTTACCTGGAATCTTGTGGTTTGTCATGGAACTGATGCATTGGAATCTGCACTGATGGTGCTCCCTCAATGATTGGCTCAGTACAAGGCCTTGTTTGTATCACGCGTGAAAGAAAAAAACCCTGAAGTCATAACAACTCACTGCTTTCTCCACCGAGAAGTTCTGGTTTCAAAAACTATTGGGGATGATTTAAAACAAGTCCTTGATATAACTGTGAACATGGTTAACTTTATAAGGCAGCGCCCTCTGAAGTCTGGCATATTTGCAAGGCTGTGTGAAAACATGCAAAAAAATCACGTGACGCTTCTCCAGCACACCGAGGCTCGATGGCTTTCGAGAGGTAAAGTTTTGACAAGGGTATTCGAGCTGCGACAGGAACCGCTGCTTTTCTTCAAAGAGAATAATAAATCAAGTTTCTGTGAATGTCTTGAATCTACAAACTGGCAAATGAAACTAGCATATTTAGCAGATATCTATCAGCATTTAAATAACTTGAACACCAGCATGCAGGGTGCCAAGGAAAACATTCTGACTGCCACAGACAAACTTCTTGCATTTAAGAATAAACTCGCTGTTTGGAAAAAGAACCTTTCAAGAGGAAACGTCGAAATGTTTCCACTCCTACTTCAAGTTCAAACTCAGACTGAATATGCAAATGTCATTCCATTAATTACAAGTCATTTGGGATCACTGTCAGAAAAACTTCATAAGTACTTCCCCTCCTTGTCATCAGATACGTATGACTGGGTGAGAAACTCCTTCACTGAGTTCTCACCAAGTACAGAAAACCTACTTAGTCTGCAAGAAGATTAAGAACTGGGTGAACTACAGTGCGATCGAACCTTGAAAATGGCATTTAATGAAGTATCACTTGACAAGTTTTGGATTTCAGCAAAGCAAGAGTACCCTGTCGTCTCAGTAAAAGCATTGGATGTTTTACTCCAGTTTTCAACTTCTTACCTCTGTGAACAAGCTTTCTCATGCCTGACCGTCATTAAAAGCAAATCAACTAATCGTCTTCTGTCTGTCGAGGAAGAACTGCGTGTGTGTCTGTCAAAAATTCGGCCAAGAATTTCACAGATATGCAAAGAGAAACAAGCCTAAGTGTCACACTGAATGTAAGTCATAACACTTCCAGAAATTCACCTGTTTATCTGTGTTTCCTGGATGCCAGAAAGGCATTTGACAGAGTGAATTACTGGAAGCTCTTTCATAAACTTCTGGTCAGGGGTACACCTGGGTACATTGTTAATTTATTAATGTACTGGTACACTACCCAGGAATTTACTGTGAAGTGGGGTAATTCCTTCTCGCTGTCCTTTGTACTGCCAATGGTATTCGGCAGGGGGGGATTTTATCTCCCTACCTGTACAATGTGTACACGGATGATCTCAGTGCCAACCTTCGTGATACAGGTATCGGCTGCCACATACATGATGGGTGCATCAACTCACTGAGCTATGCTGATGATATGGTACTGCTCGCACCCACTGCGGATGCGTTGCAGGACCTTATCAATGTGTGTCAGGTGTATGCTGCCAAGCTCGCGTGGACAAGACCATGGCTGAATGACACGTAGGTGGATCTCAGCAATGTTATATAGGTACTGTTTTACTATGAAAAGTATGCCTTGCCTTGACATGATTTCTGACTCTGCCTGCTTCTGCATCAATACATTCTCAACACATGACAAGGCGGTAGTACTCTGTCAACGCGTTTCATTAAAGATTTAAGAAGATTTTTGATGATTTTCCATCAACATTCAGTGAATGAAATTGAAGTAAACACCTTCCATGTAATGAATTCTCCGATACTGTTTACAATAAACTTTAATCATTGGTAGGTATAAAATAACTGTTGTTGACTGTTTTTATTGTCTCGGATAAATGCTTAAAAAACATGACACTAGGCAACTTCAAGCAAGATCACCCCACTACAGCAGTCCCGTGGGTGGAGACTGTCCTTTTGTTGTAAATAGTGGTGTGAGAAATTGTGACATCAACCCTGAAGATATACACAAACAAAGGTTTTACCAAGCAGACATTTATTGAAAGCCACACCTGCACTGCCAACACAACAACTGCTGGGGCCATTGCTCCCTCACAGAACACAAGGGCACGGCTGCCACCACACATTTTTGTCAGAGTTTTGGACCAGAAACTGAAGAAGTGGTATCTACAAGAGAAAGAGTAAGAGAAGACAGTTTAAAGGAAAATGAAAATGGATGGCGGGTATCGTAAACAAATATAAATGGGCTAGTGTCAACATTAACAGAAGTACTAAACGATTACCTGAGAGCCAAGAAACCAGACATATTGGGTTTAGTAGAAACGAAGCTGAGTGATTCTTGAGGATGTGCCAGTTGCCAGGAACTTATTAAGCTTTTACTCAAGTGATCGATGTGACACAGGAAAGAGAGGGGTGGGTCGATTGCATATACCTGGACCTAAAGAAGGCATTTGACAAGGTACCTCACAAGAGACTGCTCTGGAAGCTAGAACATGTAGGAGGATTGAAGGGTGGTTTGCTGAAGTGGATGGAAGACTTTTTGAGCAATAGAGAGATGAGAACAGTAATAAAAGATCAGAAGTCAGAATGGTGCAGTGTGATAAGTGGAGTTCCTCAAGGATCAGTATTGGCCCCAGTGATGTTCTTGGTCTATGTAAATGACATGACAGAGGGAGTGAATAGTTAGATGAGTTTATTCGCTGATGATGCTAAATTACTAAGAAAAGTAGAAAGTAAAGAGGACTGTGAGCATTTACAAAAGGATCTAGATAAGATTTTCAGATGGAGTCAATTATGGGAAATGGAGTTACAGTACGAGCATAGCTCTTTTCCTGTATATTACAACTAGGTAAACAACTAGGTAAATACATCTAACACACTGCCCACCACCACCACCACCACCCATTGCCACACAGGACACACTCCCACAGGCACGGGTACAACCACACTTGTCCACACAATACACCAACTCAAAAGTGTATCTTAACGTGCTTCGCAATTTCACTTTTTGTATAGAAACACTTGCTACAAATATCACACTGGAATTTCTTATGGCCAGTGTGTCTCAAGGCGTGTGTATTGCGTTTACCCCTGGTACCAAATCTTTTCCCACACTCTTCACATTCATAATTCCTATCACCACTGTGTGTCAGGGCGTGTTTAGTGACCTCATCCTTTGTAGAAAATCTTTTCCCACACTCTAGACATTTATGATTCTTAACACCACTGTGTGTCAGGGTGTGTCTGGTGAGGTCACCCTTTCTAAAAAAAAAATTCCCACACCCTAAACATTCATGATTTTTAACACCACTGTGTGTCAGAGTGTGTGCGGTGAGGGTAGACTTTAGAGTAAATCTTTTCCCACACTCCAGACATTCATGTTTCTTAACACCACTGTGTATCAGGGTGTGTTTGGTGAAGTTAGACTTTAGAGTAAATCTTTTCCCACACTCCAGACATTCATGTTTCTTAACACCAATGTGTGTCAAGGAATGTGTCTCAAGGAGACTCCTGAATTTGAATGTTGTGTCACACTGTTGGCACTTTAGCTTACTGTCTGCCTTGTGGCCTGAGCTGCCTGCCTCCAGGTGATTCTTGCCATCACACCTGTGCCTCCCCACACCTGAGGCAGACTGATCCTGCTGCTCCTGGCCACTCATGCTGCTGCCCGGCCCCACAGCCTCCACCGCAGCAATACTGTCGCCGGCACACGCGACGGACAGTCCTGCTGGAACCCTCGGAGATGCCGGAGCGAGCCGGGTCAGTGCCGGGAGGAGCAGCCGGCTTGGACTGTGACCTCAGCACCTGCAAGAGTGGTAACAGTCAGGACACAGAGAGCCACGCACTGCCTTGACACTCTGCCCCTGCATGCGGGCCCACACACTGCTTCCTGCCTCACTCACTGCCTCCTCCTCATTCACACTTTGGGAAATAGCAGCATGTATTTACCTAGTAGTGTTTTACAGGGCCTGAGCTACACTTGTGTGGTCCCGTCTCCATATCTACATTTATCCAGTCCTTCTTTCAACTGGTGCACATATTTTGCCGATATCACCTCCTCATTTAGTCCATTCCAAACTTCTACCTTTCTATGAGGGAAGCTGTACTTCTTGATGTTGTTCAGGCATCTCCCTTTTCCCAATTTCAAGTATTGGTAATTTTAATACTCTTTATATTTAAATAATTTTAATAAATTTGTAATAATGTTCTAGCTCTGGTAGCATCTTTGTTGCCATTCTCTGCATCCTCTCCAACTTTGTCACATGCTTCTTTTTATATGGGGACCACACAATGGCAGCACAGGCCATTTTTATATGGGGACCACACAATGGCAGCACAGGCCATTTTTATATGGGGACCACACAATGGCAGCACATGCCATTTTTATATGGGGACCACACAATGGCAGCACAGGCCATTTTTGGTCGGATTATTGTAGTAATGATCTTTCTCATCATATTTGTGTCCATGTAATGAAATGCCACTCTAATATTCTTCAACATCCTGTATGTATCTCCAAATATTGTATTTATATGTTTTTCTGGTTGTAGGTTATTCTGCATTATCACTCCCAGGTCCTTTTCTTCATGAACCTTTGTAATTACTTAATTTCCCATTTTACATGGCCATTTATATCTCTTCGCTTTTTCCAATTTCCATCCCATGACATTTATTCCCATTAAATTCCACTTCCCATCTTCTGCTCCATTCGTAGATCTTGTTCAGGTCATTTTGTAGTGTTTCACAATCTGTATAGCTTTTTATTTCTCTCAATAGTTTTGCATCCTTCGCAAATAAACTTATATAACTTGTAATTTCACCAGTCATGTCATTGGCATGAATCATGAACATTATTGGTGCCAACACTGATCCTTGTGGCACCCCACTAAATAGGTTCCTTGCACATCCTTGCGCTACGTCACGGATGCCGCCGCGCTTTTGTTTTTACTCCTACTGGGAGTCCAAACCCTACACAGCTGATCGGTGGAGCAGGGCAGCTCGTGGGCTTTGTAGGATTTGTCCGCCGATTTTTTCTAAATTGCCAGGTGATGCAGCCAAAATGTATTGAGAAAAGCTATCCCTGCTGAAGACTGAAGACCCTCATGGCCTCAGTAAGGCTGCATTGACTGACAATGTAGACCAGTGGCCCCGCCGCCCTCTGTCCCTCTGCCTAACTCTAACCTCACCGCCGCCCTGTGTCCCTTTGCCTAACTCTAACCTCCCCCAACCTAAACCTAACCTAACCTAGCTATTATAATATAGAAATAAGTGTTATATACTATAGGGTTTCCACAAGTGAATAACTACTCCACAATGAGCTGACAATAATAGAGACGCAGCAAGTGTTAAGGCCTGTGTGGGTGGGTGTGTGTGTGAAAGGTTCCTTCCAGGGATCCCGGCATAAGTGCTGATGCTATTTTTCCAGGGAAATGGGTCCAAATCTCAGGAATCTTATTTTTTGTTCCTTATCTCAGATTTGAACTATGTAAAATGCAAAATGCATTCCAGTGTTCTAAAGAGAACACTTCTTGTAGGGTTGGGCTTCAAAATGGCATTGAATAATTTTTTTTTTTTTTTTTTACACTTTTACACTTTTGTACACTGGCTATCTTTTAATGTCCTTCTATACATCATTGGCTTTTTTTTGTGGCTAACAGAAGGAGATTGACTGTTTGTGCTTCTTGGAGAGTCACTTCATGAACAACTTTTGATGTGTGCGTGACTGTGTGTCTTGTGTGCACCATGACTGTGTGTCTTGTGTGCACCGTGACTGTGTGTCTTGTGTGCACCGTGACTGTGTCTTGTGTGCACCATGACTGTGTGTCTTGTGTGCACCGTGACTGTGTGTCTTGTGTGCACCGTGACTGTCTTGTGTGCACCATGACTGTGTGTCTTGTGTGCACGTGACTGTGTCTTGTGTGCACCGTGACTGTGTGTCTTGTGTGCAACCGTGACTGTGTCTTGTGTGCACCGTGACTGTGGTCTTGTGTGCACCGTGACTGTGTGTCTTGTGTGCACCGTGACTGTGTCTTGTGTGCACTGTGACTGTCTTGTGTGCACCGTGACTGTGTGTCTTGTGTGCACGTGACTGTGTGTCTTGTGTGGCACCGTGACTGTGTCTTGTGTGCACCGTGACTGTGTGTCTTGTGTGCACCGTGACTGTGTGTTTTGTGTGCACCGTGACTGTGTCTTGTGAGCACCGTGACTGTGTGTCTTGTGTGCACCGTGACTGTGTCTTGTGTGCACCGTGACTGTGTCTTGTGTGCACCATGACTGTGTCTTGTGTGCACCGTGACTGTGTCTTGTGTGCACCGTGACTGTGTGTCTTGTGTGCACCGTGACTGTGTGTCTTGTGTGCACCGTGACTGTGTCTCTTGTGTGCACCGTGACTGTGTGTTTTGTGTGCACCATGACTGTGTGTCTTGTGTGCACCATGACTGTGTGTCTTGTGTGCACCATGACTGTGTGGTCTTGTGTGCACCGTGACTGTGTGTCTTGTGTGCACCGTGACTGTGTCTTGTGTGCACCATGACTGTGTGTCTTGTGTGCACCGTGACTGTGTGTCTTGTGTGCACCGTGACTGTGTCTTGTGTGCACCATGACTGTGTGTCTTGTGTGCACCGTGACTGTGTCTTGTGTGCACCGTGACTGTGTCTTGTGTGCACCGGACTGTGTCTTGTGTGCACTGTGACTGTGTCTTGTGTGCACCGTGACTGTGTGTCTTGTGTGCACCGTGACTGTGTGTCTTGTGTGCACCGTGACTGTGTCTTGTGTGCACCGTGACTGTGTCTTGTGTGCACCGTGACTGTGTGTTTTGTGTGCACCGTGACTGTGTGTCTTGTGAGCACCGTGACTGTGTGTCTTGTGTGCACCGTGACTGTGTCTTGTGTGCACCGTGACTGGTCTTGTGTGCACCATGACTGTGTCTTGTGTGCACCGTGACTGTGTCTTGTGTGCACCGTGACTGTGTCTTGTGTGCACCGTGACTGTGTGTCTTGTGTGCACCGTGACTGTGTGTCTTGTGTGCACCGTGACTGTGTCTCTTGTGTGCACCGTGACTGTGTTTTGTGTGCACCATGACTGTGTGTCTTGTGTGCACCGTGACTGTGTCTTGTGTGCACCGTGACTGTGTGTCTGTGTGCACCGTGACTGTGTCTTGTGTGCACCGTGACTGTGTGTCTTGTGTGCACCATGACTGTGTCTTGTGTGCACCGTGACTGTGTCTTGTGTGCACCGTGACTGTGTCTTGTGTGCACCATTACTGTGTGTCTTGTGTGCACCGTGACTGTGTCTTGTGTGCACCGTGACTGTGTCTTGTGTGCACCGTGACTGTGTCTTGTGTGCACCGTGACTGTGTCTTGTGTGCACCGTGACTGTGTGTCTTGTGTGCACCGTGACTGTGTCTTGTGTGCACCGTGACTGTGTCTTGTGTGCACCGTGACTGTGTCTTGTGTGCACCGTGACTGTGTCTTGTGTGCACCGTGGACTGTGTTGTCTTGTGTGCACCATGACTGTGTGTCTTGTGTGCACCGTGACTGTGTCTTGTGTGCACTGTGACTGCTTGTGTGCACCGTGACTGTGTGTTTTGTGTGCACCGTGACTGTGTGTCTTGTGTGCACATGACTGTGTCTTGTGTGCACCGTGACTGTGTGTCTTGTGTGCACCGTGGACTGTCTTGTGTGCACCGTGACTGTGTCTTGCGTGCACCGTGACTGTGTGTCTTGTGTGCACCGTGAGTGTGTGTCTTGTGTGCACCGTGACTGTGTGTCTTGTGTGCACCGTGACTGTGTGTCTTGTTTGCACCATGACTGTGTGTCTTGTGTGCACCATGACTGTGGTCTTGTGTGCACCGTGACTGTGTGTCTTGTGTGCACCATGACTGTGTCTTGTGTGCACCGTGACTGTGGTCTTGTGTGCACCATTACTGTGTGTCTTGTGTGCACCGTGACTGTGTGTCTTGTGTGCACCATGACTGTGTGTATTGTGTGCCCCGTGACTGTGTGTCTTGTGTGCACCATGACTGTCTCTTGTGTGCACCATGACTGTGTGTCTTGTGTGCACCATGACTGTGTGTCTTGTGTGCACCGTGACTGTGTGTCTTGTGTGCACCATGACTGTCTTGTGTGCACCGTGACTGTGTCTTGTGTGCACCGTGACTGTGTGTCTTGTGTGCACCATGACTGTGTCTTGTGTGCACCGTGACTGTGTGTCTTGTGTGCACCGTGACTGTGTCTTGTGTGCACCATGACTGTGTCTTGTGTGCACCATGACTGTGTGTCTGTGTGCAACCGTGACTGTGTGTCTTGTGTGTCACCATGACTGTGTCTTGTGTGACCGTGACTGTGTGTCTTGTGTGCACCGTGATTGTGTGTCTTGTGTGCACCATGACTGTGTGTCTTGTGTGCACCATGACTGTGTCTTGTGTGCACCGTGACTGTGTGTCTTGTGTGCACCGTGACTGTGTGTCTTGTGTGCACCATGACTGTGTCTGTGTGCACTGTGACTGTGTGTCTTGTGTGCACCGTGACTGTGTGTCTTGTGTGCACCGTGACTGTGTGTCTTGTGTGCACCATGACTGTGTCTTGTGTGCACCGTGACTGTCTTGTGTGCACCGTGACTGTGTCTTGTGTGCACGTGACTGTGTGTCTTGTGTGCACCGTGACTGTGTGTCTTGTGTGCACCATGACTGTGTCTTGTGTGCACTGTGACTGTGTTTTGTGTGCACCGTGACTGTGTTTTGTGTGCACCATGACTGTGTTTCTTGTGTGCACCGTGACTGTGTCTTGTGTGCACCGTGACTGTTTGTCTTGTGTGCACCATGACTGTGTCTTGTGTGCACCGTGACTGTGTGTCTTGTGTGCACCGTGACTGTGTGTCTTGTGTGCACCGTGACTGTGTGTCTTGTGTGCACCGTGACTGTGTGTCTTGTGTGCACCGTGACTGTGTGTCTTGTGCGCACCGTGACTGTGTCTCTTGTGTGCACCGTGACTGTGTCTTGTGTGCACCGTGACTGTGTGTCTTGTGTGCACCGTGACTGTGTGTCTTGTGTGCACCGTGACTGTGTGTCTTGTGTGCACCGTGACTGTGTGTCTTGTGTGCACCGTGACTGTGTGTCTTGTGTGCACCGTGACTGTGTGTCTTGTGTGCACCGTGCACAAATGATTTCATGTTATTATCTATATTTTTTTCCCCTGGTCATTCAAGTGTTTCTTTGGTGTATTGTAGAATGTGGCTTCCAAATGCCTATACATATAGAATTCTTATTCTTTTATAACAGCTATCTTTGAAAGCAATTCCAAATGTCTGAGTTTCTTTTATGGCTAATCATAGACCACTGTATACCTGGACTGCACACGCGACAATGTTTTGAATTGCGGGGCTGCATAGGGGTCTGCGAGGCGCCCGACAAAGAGATATAGTGGTCTATGGACTATCATATAGACTGGTTTATCAGTATATATGATATACTGTAATCTTCGTAAATGTTCGTTCTATAATATTATCAAATAAAAAACAGTAAAACACGCTAAAGAAATGCCATTACGAGACTATGAAGAAATATGCATGAACTTAATATTCACTTAACTCTTCGCCATTTAAAACTTTGCGAGTCAACTTTTATCATGAAGGGTATCAATAGAAGCGCAATTTTATTAGCTTTCCATTGATGTATTTCGTTATTTGATAAATTAATTAGAACCATGCATAAATTAGCGTTAACTAAATAAATAAAATCATCAATCTGGTAATTTTCCCGATTGATGAGGTTATTTATTTAGTCAACGCTAATTTATACATGGTACTAATTCATTTATCAGAAAACGAGATGTATAAGTAAATAAATAACATAATCAATCGGGAAAATTACCCGATTGATGATTTTATTTATTTAGTTAACGCTAATTTATGCATGGTTCTAATTCATTTATCAGATAACGAAATATAGCAATGGAAAGCTAATAAAATTGCGCTTCTATTGATACCCTTCATGATAAACGTTGACTCGCAAAGTTTTAAATGGCGAAGAGTTAAGTGAATATTAAGTTCATGCATATTTCTTCATAGTCTCGTAATGGCATTTCTTTAGCGTGTTTTACTGTTTTTTATTTGATAATATTATAGAACAAACATTTACGAAGATTACAGTACAGGGAGGTCCCGAAGATACGAGCAGTTCCACCTGGCATACTCGTTAAGCGAAATCTCGTATAACGAAACACATAACTAATGGTAAAATATAGGTTTGGTTCCAGGACCCCATCAATTATATAAAATAATAAAAAAAAAGAAAAAAAAAAAAGACATTTTTCAAGCTATAATAAAATTTGGTAATATTTAGTAGGGGTGCGAGAACCCTTTGAGGAATCCTATGGTCCCTGGTGATATCCTATGGTGCTATCACATGCATGGGAGCTGACCTGACTTCTTCAGGAAGGCACATATTATACAGCTGATAACGGGGTGTTGTGTTGTGCGGGCGGCAGCCGATGTCCGCCGCCAGTGGAGATCTCCTTGGTAATTATTTAGTAGGAAAGCGAGGACCACTTGAGGAATCCTATGATCACTGGTGATATCCTATGGTGCTATCACAGGCGTAGGAGCTGACTGTCTTCTTCAGGAAGGCACAGGTGAGGCGGATGACGGCGGTTTTTGAGAGAGGCGGCGGACGGGGCAGGCCGCCGCCTCCTCCGCCAAGGTAGGTTTGGGCAGGCTTAAACGTCTTATCACTCGTTATTATACAACTTAGTGATTATGGTGAGATGTTATATCCACGTGTCATTATCTAAATCAATGTAGCACTGTGTGTCACCTTAAATAAGGGTGATTTAAAGATGTTATGATGAGGTGACTGCTGGCCGAGCCGGCGGGGCAGAGAGTAACGGAGAAATACTTGCCGCGGAGCCGCCCCATATCACAAATATTCACCATTTTAACACACATACACACCTTCTACCACCAATACACTAGCAACACAGGCTCCTTACTTATATACCTTACTATCTGATACATTAAAACTACTTAAAACGCAAGCATTCAAAATAAAACGAGAATTAGTTTTAGATGACGGGGACAGAAGGCGGACAGAGGCAGTCTGGCATGCCATTCTTGCCCGGAAATATGTATCGCTGGCTTGTTATTGGTCGAGAAGTTTTAAAAACTGTTTGTCATTGGCTGGTGACGGATGACGCCTTAGCCAGTCACAACCTTCCTACTCGTTTACGACCTATCGAGGGAGCTTTCAATCAGCTTTGTAGCTTCCGTCATTAGGGAAAGTAGTGTCTAGGTAGTGCGAGAGCAGGTTGTTGCTGGCCATACTACCTCCGTTGCTGGCTTCTCGCCCAGGGTTGTGAATTTTTGTAGGCCACATTGTCATACTGAGCCACCAGAATTATCATATTTTCAGATTGATAACACTGGGGAACAATTTGAAGAAAACAAAATTGTTGAGTTAGATTTTTGAGCTTATTTAGACTAAAATTGGCATGCTGATTCCAAATCTGTAGTCAGTTTTTTTCTAGCACGTCAAGTTTTTTTTCCACAGCTTACCCTCCAGATAAGCAAAATTCCACTTGTGAGCTGTAGTAAAACTTTTTTTGTTTTGGCAATTTGTTTGGCGCAGTCCCTATTGGGCATTCGGTCTGTCTTCGTGAAGAATATGGAGATGTAAAGAGAGTCATTGAGTTATTGCAATATGACAAACACAATTGGATCATCTGTGTTGACCTTAAAATGGTGTCCTTCCTTCTTGGTCAACAACGTGGATACACAAAGTATCCCTGCTTTCTCTGTATGTGGGATAGCAGAGCTCGAGAGAAGCATTGGGTTCAGACGAATTGGCCTCCGAGATCTGATCTTAAACCTGGAGATCCTAACATTGTACATGAGCCACTTGTTGACAGGAAGAAAATAATATTCCCACCTCTGCACATAAAACTAGGTCTCATGAAACAATTTGTAAAAGCATTGTCAACTGATGGCGACTGTTTGAAGTACATCATCTTGGCATTTCCTGGACTGTCAATTGAAAAAATCAAGGCCGGTGTGTTTGATGGTCCACAAATTCGACAGCTCATCAAAGATGAACATTTCAACGGTACTATGTCAGACCTTGAAAAGAATGCTTGGCTATCATTCAAAGACGTCGTCAAGAACTTTCTTGGAAATACACGTGCAAGTAATTACACAGAAATTGTTCAGAAACTATTGGAGAGCTACAAAGCGCTTGGTTGCAACATGAGTATTAAAGTACATTTTTTGCATAGCCATCTTGCCAACTTTCCGGAAAATCTTGGTGCTGCTAGCGACGAGCAAGGTGAACGATTTCACCAAGATTTGAAGGTTATGGAAGAACGTTACCAGGGTAGATGGGATGTGCATATGATGGCTGACTATTGTTGGAGCATCAAACGCGATAGTCCTCAAGTTGAACACTCCAGACAAAGCTACAAACGTAAACTTTTACCTTAACCTGCACACAATTATAGCCTTATCCTTTCTAAAAACATGATAATGTTAATTAAACATTCTATTCATGCCTATTTCTTTCATTTTTCATTGTATGTTAACATTTGCAACTTTTTATAAAATAAGCACTGTTACTGTTATGTACAGTATTTTTCATATTTTTTAAGAAAACGAAAATCCTACAGTTCAAAAACTTGACGTGATAGAGAAAAACTGAGATCAGTTTTGGATTCAGCACCCAAAAATTACTTAATAACAAGTGTCAGACCTAACTCAACAAAACTTTGTTCCCCAGTGTAATTATCGTACAACCTTAGGTAAAATCATATAGTCAGTATATGACTTTATAATTTTAGTAAATAACTTTTAATTTACTTTAGTAAATAACTTGGTAATTTTACTCACCCCAGTTTGAATGTCGTAACATTGGATTTTCGATCTCGTATATTGAAAATAGACCCTAATTTACACATCTCGTATCATTGGATTCTCGTATATCGAATGCTCGTATAACGGGACCTCCCTGTATATCATATACAGGGAGGTCCCGAAGATACGAGCAGTTAGGTTCCACCTGGCATACTCGTAAAGCGAAATCTCGTATATCGAAACACATTAACTAATGGTAAAATATAGGTTTGGTTCCAGGACCCCATCAATTAAAAAAAATAATAAAAAAAAAATACTTTTTTCAAGCTAAAATAAACTATAGCAAACACAACAAACACACAGCGTCTATATTACCCACACTGTACTACCTATTCTGTAGAAAAAGCATTCTGAAAGAGAAAATAGCACACAAAAGAACATAACTGCACATTAATTAAACATAAAACATGCATAACAAGCAAAAAAGACGTTGTACTGTAGGGGACGCCGCGTGATACAAGAGAAGGTAGTGTAGCGGTCCCAAGGTTGGGGCCGCACACCTGCTAATTACCCCTAAATGTCAGGCCGCGCCATATGCTTAATTACCCTTCAGGTCACGGCTTGCTAGGGGTGACCTCACTGGGGTCAACCAAATCCCCCTTTGTCCAGCCAGGGAGTGGTAGGGCGCGCATTTTGAACTTGATAATTTTACTCACCCCAGTTTGAATGTCGTATCATTGGATTTTAGATATCTTATATTGAAAATAGACCCTAATTTACACATCTCGTATCATCGGATTCTCGTATACCGAATGCTCGTATAACGGGACCTCCCTGTATATCATATATACTGATAAACCAGTCTATAGGATCCGTATATATATATATATGAATCCGAGCGGCCCTCCGACTTCAGGCCCTTGCGCGACAGGCCGATATTCCGTGCGCAGTCCAGGTATACAGTGGTCTATGGGCTAATGGAATGAGATTTGATAATCAAAGTTTTGCTTATTGAGTCAGATGAAGTAGCTATTTCTGCAGCAGTATGCAAGTTAATAAAAAGAGAACAAAGAGAACATTGCTTCAGTGTCAGAATATTTATCAATACAATGGCCTTTCAAATAATATACAGATGCTACACTAATGAAGTATCTGGGGTTTGCACTTCACACAGCGTTAGTTAGTACAAATATTACCTGATGCGGGAAATCCCAGGATCCCGGGATAATATCCTGGCTTATCCCAGAATCCCGGGATGCTAAGAAACCCCAAAACAGGAAACCCTAGTGTGTACCTGGTGCTCGTCTGCTGAGAATCTAGTCCCGATGTTGTCGTGGATGGTGGATATACTACACTACCCTCCAGAGTTTCACGCTATGCGAGTTTCGCGATCCTCGAGTTTCGCGCCGAGTCCTAAATTCTTACCATCCCGACTTTCGCGCATTATATCCCCGAGTTTCGCGCTGCTTCGTACAAGTTTTTTTTTTTTTTTTTTGTGCCTACAGCGCCGTTAGGCCGTGAGCTCCAGGGGTGGGATGGTAGGCCCTGGAGGTTCACTTAAGGGCTGTGATGGTTAGCCCTCGCCCGTGGTGACGCAGACATAATTTTTATAGTGACGCCTGTGATTAGAGAGAGGCTCATGCCACCCCCTGTATCCTCTAATGCCCTCCCAATCGAAGGTAGAGTTAATGGGCAGCATGTGGGTGTTCTTAGGCCACTCGACGGTGCAGAGAAAGATTTTAAGTGGATTTTACAGCCCTCATCAAGGATAATGAAATAAGATAGGTAACACCTCAAAATAAGTGGCACCTTTACACCTTACACCCCTGGCGTTCCTTACTTATTTACCACAAAATACTCCTTTATAAGTGATTAACCATGACGTGTGTGGTACTGTGGTTTCTGGAGGTACTGGAGGTGACAGGAGAGAAGAGAGGAAGGCATTGTGACAGTGTTATTGCCGTATAACACTGTCACACAACCATCAGCTGACGCCCTCACTCACTCAGACCAAAACAAATGAAAATGTGTTAGTATCCCAGGTAAAATAGACAAGGGAAGAGTTGACAAATCTGTTAACGAAGGAGACAAAGTTTGAAGAGAACCTATGAAGCAATACTAAGCGTCAAAGGTCACAAGAAGAAGACGAATCGAGAGAGACAGAGATGGAAGTTTGTAAGAAGATAATCCCTTCACCTGCCTTGTCATACATAAAAGCACACTAACATAGATATATAACGTGTACAGAGCTAGATCACTCAATGCCTTGCTCTTACTAACTAATCCCTACACTAATGCTTTCCTCCCTTCTCTACGGTACCTCCAATGCCTTCCTCTCTTCTCTCCTGTCTCCTCCAGTACCTCCAGCAACCACAGTGCCACACACGTCCTTGTTAATCACTTACAAAGGAGTATTTTGTGGTAAATAAGTAAGGATCGGCGGGGGTGTGAGGTCAGGTGCTGCTTATTTTGAGATGTTACCTATATTATGCAACACCGGATCAAAGGCCTGGCCTATGAAGAATAGGCCACCTGTAATATCAAGATCAAGTATCGTTCGTTGGACAGAATAGAATGCCGGACTAAAGGCTTTACCGACAGCATCCGCTGGGTGACTCCCAACTCAAGCTCAAGCTCCTCTCCTCCTCGTGTTAGCCGAAGCCACCACCCTGGGAGGCGGGTCACAAACCCTTGGCTAACACCCGGTACCCATTCACTGCTGGGTGGACAGGTGCTTGGGGCATTTTCAGGATATTTTTTTGGGGAAAAAGTGAGTCTTATAAGCGGTAAAATACGGTAGGTACACTGCACCGGACTAAATAAGCATTTACAATACCCGAGTTTCGCGCTATGCCTTGGGAAGAATGCAAGCACGAAACTCTGGAGGGTACTGTATACACTTGGATTGGCTTGTACAATTTCTCAGTATTCCCATGGCAAGCTAGTGCCTCCATGTCACCTGTAACATATATCAGGGCAGCAGTTAAGCTGTAAAACCACTGAAATAAGAGAAATGAATGGAGGGGTCTACAGCACTTCGAGCGTTGACAACTTTTCGCCACAAACCGGGAACTCTCGTTGACAATAAGCGTTAGGTTAGGCATACAGACTCAGGTAAAAGCTTAATATCTCTCTCTCTCTCTGTAATATATATATATATATATATATATATATATATATATATATATATTTTATATATATATATATATATATATACCGTATTTGCCGGCGCATAAGACGCAGCTTTTTTCCAAGAAAGGGAATGCAAAATTCACCCTGCGTCTAATGCGGCCATATTACTAATGATAGGTCGGGCAGAGAATGCAGAATGGCCGGTGGTGTATTACTAAGGTAGTCTCGAGAGATTTGTGTTGAGCAGTAGACCACTGAACACAAATTTGTGATTGTATTACTAATAATATCAACAGTAATGCATAATACCAAGAAAAGGTTGGAGTTTAAGAGAAAACAAGAGCTGGGGCAACAAGGTGGCGGTTGCTGCTGCCATGGTGGCCGTCATATGTAAACATCTCCCCCCTCCCGCAGTCCCGCTGCCGCTCTCCACTATAAATGGATGGGAGACAGGGTAGGCCTTTATACCACCTCGATCCCTCAATCCTCACCCCTGTATCTCTATGGATAAGGAAATTGTAAATTGTAACTGGAAAGAGTGCTAGTAAAAAGGCTGCAACGGTACCTGTAGACGGGACAGAAGCCTTCCACACATCACACCAAGACCAAGACCCATCACGGCGCCACAACTTCATCCGCCTCAATGCTGAATCACACCCATACTTTCACCTGTACCTTCCTGAGGAAGACTAATCAACCCTGGCGACTGTGATAGATTCACAGGTGTAAACCATGGCGAATATCTTCGATCCCGACATTGGTGCCCTTCAACAATAACAGAAAGAGAGATGGTTACCTTACAGTGTTACCTTAATATCGGGGTAAATTTTTGTTATTGGGCAACCACCGATCTCGAGACCGAAACTTAGTTTTCCTGAATAGTTTGGGTGTTTTGAATTAATCTGGCTCTCGTTTTTGTCGGAAATCAATGTTTGTTTACATGTGTGGGGGGGAGGTGCCCGCCCCGCCCCTCCAGGCCCACCCCGCAAACACTGCTAAGCTTCACACTGCCATAGTATTGATAATTTTCGTTTTATCTTTATATCTTGTTACTAAACCAAACCCCACCTCTAACCTAACCTAATCTGACTTAAAGTAATCGTCCAGACCCATTTTTTTTTTGCCTAATTATGTTGAATGTACATTCAAAACACCTAATCCACCAAAAATATTTGATTTCCAGGCATTATTTCCGTAAAAATAAGACTTTTGTAAAAAGCGCGCGCAAAAAAAAATCTTCCCTCCAACAGGACTACGAATGTTATTGATGACATCAGAAGAGTAACACTCCAATGTAAACATCTGCCTGACACCTGTTGGCAAATGTTATGATGAGCGATTGTACAAACAAACCTCGATTTCCCGGATATCGGATTTGCCGGACAAAATCCGAGGTCCGGGGATATGTCAGTCTCGGGCATTTTTTTTTTTTTTCCCGTTGAAATGCCTGGTCCTGTTCGTAAATTGACCAAGTTGTCCGGCGGTCCGAGCGTCTCCTGTCAGGTCACGCGCCTCCCGCCAGGTGGCAGCATGCTCAGCGGTCGTATTGTTTATATTTGGGCACACAACATTCACGGTTCACCTGCACAGCCTCCGTCAGTCACCTGACTCCCACTGCCCCTGGTGCAGGAACGTCTTTTGAGACTATTGAACACTTTCTGCTGCCTCCCGCCAGGTGGCAGCATGCTCAGCGGTCGTATTGTTTACATTTGGGCACACGACACTCACGGTTCACCTGCACAGCCTCCGTTAGTCCCCTGACCCCCACTGCCCCTGGTGCAGGAACGTCTTTTGAGACTATTGAACACTTTCTGCTGCCTCCCGCCAGGTGGCTGCATGCTCAACGGATGTAAAAGTCCGCGGCGGGGTAGTTGATATTGTCGGTTGCCGGACAGTAAATACTAGAGTAGGATAAACGTCCGGGGGTGCGTAATGGCATCGGAAAATATATATATATATATATATTTTTTTTTTTTTTTTTTTTTTTTTTTTAAACTTGCGATTCCCGGACTTTTGCGATTCTTGGTCCAGTGCTCCCCCCTATTAGTCCGGGAAATCGAGGTTTATGTGTACTTTGGTGTCAGACAGTGAATCTGTTGCTGTGACAGATTTAGAGTACGATGCTCCATCTGAGACCGAAATAAATGACGCTGCTCGCGTATACTATGAGGAAAACGAACCTCAGATTGTGATGGGCTACGCTATGGTGTGTGGCTAGGGGAATGTGTGGGTGGGTGGGGGTTGATGTAGACAAGTGTGACATGACAGGCAAGGGAGTGTTGTTGACTGGTTTGTGTTGCACTGCCATACAAGAGTATATACTGGACTTGGTACTCGTGCCCCGCGCCAACCCGCCCAGGACCAGTGGACGCCAGTTTTGTGATTCCTGACATTTTCGAACATCACCCTCATTTCCCTTCCTGTGGTTTATCAGTATAAATGATATACCATTATCTTCGTAAATGTTTGTTCTATAATATTATCAAATAAAAACAGTAAAATACACTAAAGAAATGCCATTATGAGAGTGAAGAAATATGCATTAACTTAAACTCTTTGCCATTTAATATTTTGCGAGAAAACATTTTAGATGAAACGAACATCGTGAAGGCACGAGACACCTACTACATGATCCTGCCGGAGCGACAGGACTCCAGGATCAGGAGGAGGTGCTCCAGGGTCATGGCAGACAACATCTTGACGATCCTGGACCTTATGCAGGAGACACCTTCTGATGCACACCTGCCCTTGGTGTGTGGTGATGTGTGCCACGTCCCATCCACGCGGCTGGGCGGCCTGGACGGTACACCCATATACCCCCTGTGCATCAATGTCAAACAGGAGGTGGTGAGTACGAACCGGGAGATGTTGGGTGTGAAGACGACCCTGGCTGAGCACCGGTCACTCCTTGATCGGCTGTGTGCCGCCCTCCTGGAGGTGCCAAGTAGGGAGGTGGGACCTGCCACCGCCCTCACCCCGGCGCCGACACAGCCTGGTCAGGACATGGCTGGCGTGGCGTTGGCGGTCTCCCCTGCCGCCCCAGCTGTTGGCCGCTCCCAGCGCTGCAGCTTCACCACGGGGGCAGGTCGCTGCCGCCCTCCCCCTGGTTGAGTCACAAGAGGGGGTCGGGTCTCCTTCCACCCACAACGAAGTGTCGGCTCAGGTGGGGAGTGGCTATGTCGCTGGTACATCACGGGTGGGCCCTAGCGCCTCTACGCCGCCCCCCCACCACGATGCTCCTGCTGGTACCGTGGTTTCCCTGCTTCGGCAGGTGCCCCCCGCCACCCCCACCCCCTGGTGGTGGGGCAGGACTCCACTGTGGTGCACATGGTGGCGGACAGCCCTTCTGGTCTCGCTGACGCATCCTCAGAGGTAGGGGGAGTTGTGAGCCTCCCTGGTGGGGCATGTGGGGAGGGTACCACCTCCCCCCTTCCCTCCTCCCCTTGGGTCTTGGGCCTCTCCCCCTGGGTCGCGGTGGGAAGGAGATTGCGGTAGGTATGCGCCTGTCTGTGAGTCATGTGGAGGGGAGTGGGAGGATTGAGGCCTCTCCTCCGCGGTTGGAGAGTGGGCCTGCTTCCCCCCCTGCTACACCCCTCCGGCCCCTCACTCCCCTCTGGCCCCCCCTCTCCCCCCCGTGATGCCTGGGCGTGGGGAGGATAAGTCTCGCCACCTGACCACCTACGTTTGCTGAGATTGCGTCGCGCCCGCCCTCGCTGCCTGTGACACCCCGCCTCCCCAGTGTTCCTCCTGACGCAGGGAGTGATGAGGGGGACCAAGGCTTTGAGCTGCCGAGTAGGCGACGTCGCGGACGTCCCTCCCAGGGGCGCAGGGCCCCACCCAGCTCCGCACAGGGGCACGTAGCCCCCCCTAGTCCTTCTCACGGGGCTCCACCCGGCCACCCCCTCTAGCGGGTCGCGGGAAGAGGGTGGGGCACAAGGGGTAGTAATCGCCTGGGGGCCTTCTCTCCCTGTCAGGTGCTGGTGCGTTACCTGCCCCAGCACTACCCCGTTGAGGAGCTCACGGCCTACGTCAAGGAGATACTCAAGGACGACCTGGTGGAGGTGACGCTGCTGTGGAGGAGGACCTTCTCCGCATTAGTCGTCTCTGCACACAGGAGGCATCGCCGTGAGCTCCTCGACATGAACAACTGGGAGCAACATGTGTTTGTGTGCCCATATAGCTCTCTCCCAACAGCTGCGGCTGCCTCTTCACGCCCTGTCAACAATGGAAGGTAAACTGAAAATTGCCTCCTATAACTGCCAGGGTGTGAAGAGTAGTGAGCCTCACATCAGGGATCTCCTGGGGCAGGTGCACGTGCTGGCCCTACAGGAGACGTGGCTGTGCCCTGACGAGGTGCACAGACCGAATGGCCTCCATAAGGACTTTGTGTCGTTCTCCACTTCGGCGGTGGACGAGACACGGGTCCTGGGGCGTGGCAGGCCGTATGGTGGTCTCACTTTTTTGTGGCACAAGAGTCTTTCTAAATACATCAAAGTATGTAATGCTCAGGATCCTCGCATCTTGGGCATTGCATACAAGGATGACCGGTTCTCCATGTTGCTGGTGAATGTGTATCTGTCCACCAGTAATGTGGAGAACAGGGACGAACAGCTGATGTATTTAGGAAGACTCGCCTCCGTAATAGAGGATGCCGAGGAGCAGAATGTTTGCATTCTCGGTGACTTTAATGCTGCCCCAGGCACTGCCTTCTTCACAGACATTCAGCGCATGTGTGGAGACCGCGACATGGTGATGGCTGACGTGAGGGCGCTTCCCCCAAAGAGCTTCACTCATGTCAACCAGGGGTGTCTCTCACGCACGTGGCTGGATCATGTGCTGTTGTCACCATGCCTGTTTGATGTGATGGATGAGTGCTCCATTCTGTACAACAGTGTCTCTTCAGACCATTTTCCTCTCTTGATGAATTTCAAAGTTACTGGGCTCCCTGCTCTGACACAGGTCAGGCAGGATAATGCGGCAAGATTAAGTGGGGTTTTCGGGACAAGCGGAAGAGAGAGGAGTATTGTCGTGTAGTGACAGAGTTGCTGAGGGGCATTGCCATAGATCCTGTCAGGGTTTGTTGCTTCCAGAATGCATGTCTGGACCGTGGGCACCATGACGACATCAACGCCTTCCACGAGGCGTTGACAGTGCATGGTGCGTGCTGGCCAGACTGTGTTTGGTTTCTGCAGGAAGAGATGGAGGCAGGTGCCAGGCTGGAATGAGCACATGGAAATGTAAACAGGCACACGTCATTATTTAGGTCAGTGTAGTACCGCGTATCACCTTAAATAAGGGTTCTTTAAAGGTGTTGAGGTGGCGGGGTAGCCAGTGACGGGGAAACATTCTTACCGCGGCCACCCCGTAACATTGACGGAAAAAAAGTGTCTGTGTGACACGACCTTTAAAGGCCGTGTCAAACATCTTGTTGACTTGTGATTGGTCGAGAAGTTTTAGAAACAGTTTGTCATTGGCTGGTGACTGATGACAAGTTTGATGACGTCATTACTCGTCCAAGCCAGTCAAGGCCTTCCTACCTGTTAACTACCTAACGAGGGAAGCTTGTTGGATACGGTAGTAAGGGCAGGTAGTATCTAGGCGGTGGGAGAGCGGGTGGTAGCTGGAGATACGACCTCCGTTGCTGGATCTGGGTCCAAGGCTCAATGGCCTCGGATCACTCGCCAAGACAACATTTGGACACAACAAAAAAAACACAATTACAGTATACCAAGGTATATGCTCAGTGATGGATTATAAATGCTCTACCTGGCTGCCTGGGCCTCTAACCTCACTGACTCACGTCATGACACCCTACCTAAAAAAAAGTCCGAATAACGTCGAAGTCCGAATAATGAGGGTCCAGATACGAGAGGGTTTACTGTACTGCAACTCGCTGTGGTCGCGGTACAAGGTGGCCACTATGAACCGCCTTAAGATCTGTCACAATGACATCCTTAAGAGGCTTCTGGGGCTGCCCAGGTGGTGCAGCTCGTCCCTGGCTTTCGCTAGGAACGGGGTGAACAAGCTGGATGTGATCTGTCGACACTCCGTGTTCAGTTTAAGGAGTAGGGTGGAGCTCTCTACGAACTCCATCATCACCTCTGTCAGGCAGAGCTCGGCCTATGTATGTGGACCTATACAACAGCGGTGGCTGGGTCTGCTGTTTGTGCAGAATGTGGGGTAGCACAGGTGTCCATGTATGCTTTTCTATGTACTTTGATACTATGTCCCCTAATGTGCCTGTAGTTCCTGTTTTTAGTTTTTGCTCTAGTACTTAAGTTTACTCCTTGGCTTGTTCTTATCGCTTTGTTTTTTGTATGTATGCCTCCGGGCGAGAATAAAATTATTATTATTATTATTATTATATCAATAGAGGTGTATTTTCATTAGCTTTCCATGGATATATTTCGTTTTCTGATAAATGAATTACCACCATGCATAAATTAGCGTTAACTAAAAAAATAACATCATCAATCGGATCGGCAAGTAAAAAAGTGTTCCATGAATACAGTAGACTGGCTTATCAGTATAAATGATACACTGTTATCTTCATAAATGATTGTTCTATAATATTATCAAATAAAAAACTGTAAAATACACTAAAGAAATTCCATTATGAGACTCTGAAGAAATATGCATGAACTTATACTTTTTTTTTTTTTTTTTTTTTTTTTTTTATGAAGTTGGAACCTATAGCGCTTGTAGAGGTCTTGATGATGTTGGTTGAACTCGCCCGTTGGTGGCGCAGGCTGGATTCTTATAGTGACACCTGTGGTCTTAGGTGAAGATCCCGTTTTCTCTGACGTTATCTTCAATTTAGGCTCACGCTGTCCCTGGAGTTTCTTAGTTGCACACGCAGACGGAGAACAGGTTATAACAGCATGCGGGTTTCTTCAGTCACTCGACGATGGATTTGACAGTTGCTCCTTGGTGGGACGTGAACTCAGGACCTTCTGCTCCCCTACCAGGCTCTTGAAAGAAAGAGTTGTCCCCGGCAGGATTCGAACTCGGGACATCGAGCTCACCACTCCAAGACGCTAACTGCTCGGCCACCGCCTCCCCTGTAATATTCACTTAAACTCATCGCCATTTAATATTTTGCGTGAAGACGTTTTACATGCAACCTATCAATAGAAGCGGAATGTTATTAGCTTTCCATTGATATATTTCGTTTTCTGATAAATGAATTAGAATCATGCGTAAATTAGCGTTAACTAAATATATAACATCATCAATCGGGTAATTTTCCCGCTTGGGGGGGGCCTTGGCTACGTAACCAATGTCCATGTATTGTATTAAACTGCAGTTTTACCGTTGTAGTTAGAAATTTAACTGGAGATTTTCCCCAAGAAATAGGCAAGTGATTTCCGTAGACTTTATCGGTAATATATTTTTATGTATTTTCGGCCTTATGTCATCCCATAGTGTGTTTACTGGATATATTTTATGTCATCCACATACTATACTAAGCTTACAGAGCTGGTTGTCACTTTCCCCGCCCAAAACCCGACGGGTCACCAGGTTTGTTATGGAGGGAGGGATAACTGCAATATGAGGCATTTCCGACGCTATTTAATGTGACCATCAGTCTTAACACATCAAAATACATGGGAAATGAGTACTTTTGACCTCGTACTCAATGACTGGTTGAAAGTAGTACTAATTTACCCACCAAGCAAGAACTCTCGCCGACGTGGAAATTTTCAGCGACAGTTCCACTTACCTTACCTTTGCTACCTTTGAACAATTCTTTCAGTTATCAACGCAGCTGAGATGGATCTCCACTGTAACCAGACAGCTCTCTCTCCTCCTTGATCCAGTGCAGGAGACTGTTTGAGTTGGAGCTGGTGTATCCTGGTGTTGGCGGTTGGTCTGGTATGTTGGCCAGCCAGGCATCCAATTTGTACTTGAAGGTGTCGGGTGAGACACCCATGTTTCTTAGTTTTGTTGGGATGCAGTTGAATAATCTTGTAGCACTGAAGGTGAAGCTGTGGTGTGTTAGAGTTCTAACTCTATGAGATGCTCCTGGGGTGGTGCACACGTAGCACAGCCTTCCTCTCCTGGGCTGTGCTGGTTCTTGCACGTTGGTGTTTGGTGCCCTGTTCTCCAAAATTTTCCAAACATAAATGACGACGTATCTTTCTCTGCGTCTCTGAAGCAAAAACAGGTGCAGTGTCCTGAGTCTCTCCCAGTAATTTAAGTGTTCAACTCCGTGGATCTTGTTTGTGAAAGTTCTTTCGGGAGCTTCTAGTGCAGTAATTTAAGATATTTTATGTGGGGACCAGAGCTGGCAGCAGGATTCTAAGCATGGTAGCACCAGTGACTTCCAAAGAGTCAGCATACACTGTACACTCCTGGTTTGGAAGGTCCTCAGGATCCAGCCTGATAGCTGCCTTGCTTTTGCTGTTGTTGATATGATGTGGTCAGAAAAGGTAGCATCATGGTTCATGTTTACACCCAAATCTTTAACCACATCCTTGGCTACTATTTCCTGTTGGCTGCAATGGTATTTTGTTGAGGTTTTGATATCAACTCTGTTTCCATACCTTAACAATTCAAACTTGTCACCATTTAGGACCATATTATTCCTATCTGCCCACTCTAAGGTTTTATCTAAGTCTTGTTGGAGTAGCTGAGTATCTGGTTGTGCACAGATTTTCTTTGTTAATCTTGTGTCGTCGGCAAAGGATGTAGCGGTTGGTTGTGCCCGATCTTGATCTCTATCCCCTATCATAATGAGGGAGAGCAGGGGACCTAGGACCGAGCCCTGAGGGACACCGCTGACAACACTGCTGGCATCTGATAGCTCCCCTTCGACCACTACTCGTTGTTCTCTGTCGGAAAGGAAGCTATGTAGCCATTCTCCGAGCTTGCCACTTATCCCGAGCTCTTTTATCTTGCGGGAAAGAATCTCGTGGTCGACTTTATCAAATGATTTGGCGAAGTTGAGATATATGACATCCACATTGTCACCATCCTGAATGTCCTGCAAAACTTTCTGGTAATGAGTCAGCCATTGTGAGAGGCAGGAACGGCCTTGTCTGAAGCCATGGTGACCTTCATGAAGTGCTCCAATGTCTTCCATGGAGTTCACCAGCTTGGATCGGATTGATCTTTCCATTATTTTGATTAAGTGGGATGTTAGTACTACTGGTCTATAGTTCTTGGCCAAGCCTTTGCTGCCCCCTTTGTATACGGGTGTAATTATGCCAGTTTTGAGTGCCTGAGCCGGCACAGAGACTTCTAGGGACTTATCACTCAGTAGTTTCAGTGGTAGTGCTAACTGGTGTTTACAGTGTTTCAGTAGCTGTGCATGGAACCCATCTGGCCCTGCAGCTGAGTGCGGTGCTACCTTATCAATGGCTGCAATGATGTCTTCTGTTGTTGTAGTTACTGATGTAAGCAGGTGTTCTGGCTTTTGAGGTACTACAAAGAAAGAAGATGGATCGTCAATATTCTGGGCCTCATTTGGTGGGCTGAAGGCCTCTTCGTACTGTTGTTTGAGCATCTTGGCAATTTCCCCTGGTTCGCTTTCAAAATCTCCATTTTCCTTCATAAGTGGACCTATTGAAGATGCTTTCTTGAGCTTCTTTTTGGCGTAGGTATAGAAGAATTTGCTGTTTACCTTAATGTGCTCTATTACTTGTAGTTCTTCCCATTTTCTTTCCTCTTCATGAGACAGAATAAGCATCATCTCAATCTCTTCAAGCTTCTGATGTAGTTTAGCGAGGGTGGGGCTGTGGAGTGTCTTCTTTAGCAGGCTTGGCTCTTGTTAAGGATCTTTTCTTCATTAGAATTTTCCTATCCCGAGGGATCTGTTTTCTCACGTGACTGTTCTTTGGGGTTTTGTGGGGCACATTTTGTATGCAGACTTCCAGGCATCTCTTTAGGAAGATATCGAGAGCTTCACACGTGTTCTTCCCTTTAAAAAATGCCGGCCAGTCAGTTGCAAGTTCTCCTCCCAGTTTATCTTATTGCTATAGAAGTTAAGATCACTAAGAGAAGTGTTTAACCTCTGGTTCAATGGTGCCTGAGTTTTTGGAGGTGTTGAGAGACTATTGGTGGTGACTTTGATGAGGCAGTGGTCCCACATTATTGTATGAATTATTTCATAAGAGTGGACTAGCTCAAAATTGTTGCTTAACCCGTAAACTGCGGATACCTGTGTGACAATATCTCTGTGTACGCGGACATATAGTCGCAAAACAAACTTGAATGTGTATCAATGTATTCGCCATATATTTGTGCAACCGCTACAAAAATATTTTTTTGCTAAAATCTTGTGGTTATTCTATGAGTGTACTTTCAAGATGAAGAGCGTTGAGGTTTATGGAATCCATGGTACAGCTCGTTCACAAAAAACAGGCTGCAAGGGTCTTCCTCTCTAATCTTTCTGCCCGTGATAGGGAGAGACCTGTCAGCACCTTCACCTTCCATGCTGGTCACTGGGTCACTGAGCCTATGTGTGACCCCTGGGTCATTCTTAGGTAAATTAGAGTTGCCAGATTTCACCGGCCGAAAAATTAGCCCACCTTTTTGAATTTGGCGGCCGCCCAATTGGGCATACTCGCGTTTTCTTAGTGAGTGACCAAATGGGCATAGCCGCACTTTACGGGTTAACAGCAGGTCCAGGGTATTATTACCTCTGGTAGGATCCTTGATGTACTGCGTCAAATAGCAGGTTTCAATGATGGATATTAATTCCTTTGCTTGCTGTTTCTCTTCCCTGGATCCTCCGTTGATTTTCATTGAAGGCCATGCAATGCAGGGCAAGTTAAAGTCCCCTGTGATTATGACTTCAGTAGAGGGAGTTGGGCTATTATTTTATGATGGCACCAAACTTCCCTACACAATTGGGAGCATGGTTTTTGTTTACCTTATTGTATTCTAAGACATTTTATCTTTGAGCTTTCCGTCGCAAATCAATAGTTTCGGAGATATAGAACATTTTAGGTGGGGGGAGGAATGTCTCCTTGTATACAAAATGCCTCCCTCTTCCTCTTCTTGTGACCTGCATCGCTTTTGTTTGGTATTTTATTAAACTTTTTGTTAAATTTTTAAGACAGCACCAAACTTCCCTACACAATAGGGAGCATGGTTTTTATTTACCTTATTGTATTCTAAGAGACATTTTCTCTTTGAGCTTTCCGTCGCAAACCAATAGTTTCGGAGATATGAACATTTTAGGTGGGAGGAAGAATAAGTCTCCTTTGTTTACAAAATGCCTCACTCTTCCTCTTCTTGTGACCTGCATCGCTTTTGTTTCGGAGGAGCACCCGTGGCTACCTACCTTACCTTACCTAACCTAACCTAACCTAGCCTTACCTTACCTTACCTAACCTTTAACCTCCTAACTGGGTCCAATAAAAAAATAATAAAAAAAAATACCAAACAAAAGCGATGCAGGTCACAAGAAGAGGAAGAGGGAGGCATTTTGTATAGGCTACAAGGAGACATATTCCTCCACTCACCTAAAATGTTCTATATCTCCGAAACTATTGATTTGCGACAGAAAGCTCAGAGAAAATGTCTCTTAGAATACAAATAGGTAAACAAAAACCATGCTCCCTATTGTGTAGGGAAGTTTGGTGCTGTCGTAAAATAAAACCAACTTTTTTATTATTGGACCCAGTTAGGAGGTTAAAGGTTAGGTAAGGTTAGGTTAGGTAAGGTTAGGTAGGTTAGGTTAGGTTAGGTAAGGTAAGGTAAGGTAGCCATGGGTGCGCCTCCGAAACAAAAGCGATGCAGGTCACAAGAGGAAGAGGGAGGCATTTTGTAAACAAGGAGACATATTCCTCCCCCCACCTAAAATGTTCTATATCTCGAAACTATTGATTTGCGACGGAAAGCTCAAGGAGAAAATGTCTCTTAGAATACAAATAGGTAAACAAAAACCATGCTCCCTATTGTGTAGGGAAGTTTGGTGCCATCGTAAAAATTTACCGGAGTTGGCAGATTTTGCATGAGTGCCCATATTTTTGTTGTGACCTCCCTAAACTTTTCTTCAGTTGTATTTGGGGGCCAGCATAGGGTTATTAGGATTTGATCCGTTTTCTTAACGAACACTGCAAGTAATTCTGTTGTGCCGTTAGAGAAAGATATCAGAGTTTCCGCGTTTGCTGCCATGTCTTCCCTTAAACTTGTAATAGATGAAAAGGAAGAATAACCCTCCAGACCCCCACTCGTTCATTGACCTAACCTGAGCGGTAAAACTTAAGAACAAGGGCTCCACCCCGTATCTTCTTCTTCTTCTTATAGCCAACAAGCTTGGGGAACTGGCGGGAATATGGGGTTTTTGGGTGGGGGAGCACACACATAAAGGAAATATGGCCCCCCCCACAAAAAATCCCTACACTAGGGAAATTTCCCTAGTTTAGGGATTTTTTGTTGGGGGAGCCATATTTCCCTTGTGTGCTGTTTTAGGGTGGGGGAGCACACAGAAGGGAAATATGGCACCTCTCCCACAAAAAAATCCCTAAACTAGGGAAATTTCCCTAGTTCATAGACTTTATCGGGCCATAATATTATTTCCCTTAAGTGTGTGCTCCCCTACCCAAAAACCCCGGTTTCCCCCATGTCTCCAAGCTTGTTGGCTATAAGAAGAGATAGGAGGTTCAGCCTCTATTCTAAAGATGACAAAACTACAGACCTAACCTAACACCCCTCCTCGAGCCCCTCGTGCTGTGCACTAACATAACATAACAGGGGGGGGCTCCACCCCCCCTCGACCCCCCGTGCTGTGCACTACCCTAATCTAATCTAACCTAACGGGGGGCTCCGCCCCCCTCGACCCCCCCCCCCCGTGCTATTCACTAACCTAACCTAAGGCATTTTCTGCGAGGGATTTTGATTGCAACCAAAACATTTTCGATGGCTCAAATTTTTATTGCTGTTCAACCATCCAGGGAAGATGATTGCCCGAACAGCAACAGGAAAGTGACCGTTTGCAATAGAAATTTTTTCGATTGCAATAAAAAATCCCCCGCACAAAACGCCTCTAGTGGACGGGGGCGGACTTTTCAAAACATGGGAAAAATATCCTAAAAGTAGACCAATTCCAGGGATATGCCAAGTTTCGGGAAAAACGTATAAACAATAATTCTAACGTTAAATTCTTACCTTTATGTATAAGGATTGCAGAGTGCTGCGGTTTCCTTGAGGAATTGGTGAAACCTTTTATTCGATCTTTATATACCATCAAAAACATGGAACGAGCCAGGGCAGGGATGCTCGAAAATCCCTCGTAAGGGACAACTTACGAGTGTATGGCTACAATAACCTTACGAGGGTGGGCTGAGGGAGATGCTCGTATCGAGCAGTCACTCCCGTACGGTTATCGGTGGCCTCTGGGTGGGGAATATTAGGGATATTCTAGGGATTTGTGTGGGGAAATTCTGCTGACCAATCACAGAGCAGCGCCTCGCATGACGCGGCTGTATCTAGCCAATCATCATGCTCTCCGCTGTCAGGGAGCCCGATAAATAAATGTTAAGACTTCAAATGCCGCTGTTTTGCTAAAATTGGCCCATTTCGGAAATCGTCCCGCGGACGCTTATTTAACCTAAATAGCTCTACAAAACTTAACACAAACCTAGCATAAACCTTACCTAATCTAAACCAGACCTAAACATAACTTAAATATAACTTAACACAAACCTAAAAACTATGTTTGCCAGTGTTGAACTAAGATCGGACGATTTCCGAAATAGGGCCAATTTTAGCACAACACCGCCAGAATGTTACGATAATATATAGCCGCCATATTAGCCTTTCAGCATAATATTCTCCTGCTGAATACTACAGAGACGTACCCAGGGTATACCTTGATGCGCTGATCATAGGTTCGAGTCTCGTGTGCCCGAACTTAGCATTATAGGCCACTGCTGGCCCGCGCCGTACCTCCCTGCCGTATTCGTGGCCGCGGCGGTGTTATAGTGGATGAGAACTGCGCGTTCGCTCTTTAGGTCAGACAAGACACACCTCACTCTTGACACACGTGACACTCGTGTGCAAGGATAGCATAACTTTATAATATCCTTGCTTGTGTGTGTACGTGCGTTTGTACGTCAGACATTTGATACCAGTTCAGTTCAGTTCAGTTGTTGATACCACCACCACCACCGACCGCATCATTATAGCCGTAGCGGCCAAACTTGTATGATGAACTATACGTTTTGATTCAAGAAGTCGACCGATATATATATTTAATATATTAGGTTTGCCCTAATATGAATTTATTACATGTATAGGTATTGTATGTTAAATATGATATATATGGAGTCAATGACGCAATAAACACATCACATTTCAAACAGGCAAGCATGAAATGGCTCTATAATACACAATAAACATAAAATATAGTGATAAAACTTGTAATTTATTGTTTGTTGATGTCTTGTCGCTTCAAATTTCACTCCCTTAGGGAGTTAAGGGTGCTCCCGACCACCCTTAGCCTCGCGGTCCCGTAGCGAGTGAGAAAACGGTTTGAGCATCTCCCTTAGAGGCGCTACGAGGTAAAAGTCCCTTAGGGTAATACTTACGGCCCCATAACTCTTTCGAGCATCTCCCCCCAGGTATCCAAGAACAAGGTTCCATAGCTGAGGCAGAACGGTCACTGGCATGGCTGCTCTGAGAGAGGCTCTGACGTGTCACCGGCGGAGTAATACAGCTAGTTTAACAAATATATATATACCTAGAATACGTAACATAAGTATTTGGGAAGAATTATTGTAACATTGTATGTATGCCCGTGTATGATAATACATTCAAAACTACATATAGGTTATACCTACTACTTAGATACGCACTACTTTCTCAAACTCGTCGTCCATTGCGCATCTCGCTGGACTTAGGTTTTCTCAAGAACCTGAAACTTAATATCGGCCATGTACTATGTAGGCAAAGTAAGGATCAGCACTCATTAAAATCTACACAGATGTGTTAGACATTAAGTATAGTAATACGTAGAGCCAACATTTGGGTCAGCTTTCCGTGGAGCCCTTGTTCTTAAGTTTTTCAGAGTCCCTGAATGCAGAAACACGAGTAAAAGTTGATTAAATGTATATATTGGGCACTGTAATATCACGATCAGGAACTGTAACTGTCGCCGAAAATAGGAACCCTCGCCGCCGTGGGCTTGACTTGTTCTCGGCGACAGTTGCAGGACGCCAGTGACTTAGGGTGGTGCACTATTGAGCCTTACTTGGTTGTGTTGGTTGTTTAGGGCAGCGAGGCTTCCCGGTGGTGTGCTATGGTGGTGCGAGGCTGTCCCAGGCGTGGCAGCTGACCTGTCTTGTTGAGGAAGGCACAGGGCAGGCGTGGCAGCTGACCTGTCTTGTTGAGGAAGGCACAGGGCAGGCGTGGCAGCTGACCTGTCTTGTTGAGGAAGGCACAGGGCAGGCGTGGCAGCTGACCTGTCTTGTTGAGGAAGGCACAGGCCAGGCGTGGCAGCTGACCGGTCTTGTTGAGGAAGGCACAGGCCAGGCGTGGCAGCTGACCGGTCTTGTTGAGGAAAGCACAGGCCAGGCGTGGCAGCTGACCTGTCTTGTTGAGGAAGGCACAGGCCAGGCGTGGCAGCTGACCTGTCTTGTTGAGGAAGGCACAGGCCAGGCGTGGCAGCTGACCTGTCTTGTTGAGGAAGGCACAGGCCAGGCGTGGCAGCTGACCTGTCTTGTTGAGGAAGGCACAGGGCAGGCGTGGCAGCTGACCTGTCTTGTTGAGGAAGGCACAGGCCAGGCGTGGCAGCTGACCTGTCTTGTTGAGGAAGGCACAGGCCAGGCGGAGGACAGCGTGTGGCCGTGATGAGGCGAATTTTGGTGAGAGAAGCCGTAAGAAGCCGGCTTCTTACGGCTTCTCTCTCGTTTTCGTGCCTCGCCAGAACGGCTGACAGTGGTGTTCGAGGCTCGCCCGCTCGGCGCTCACAGCTGATAACTGTAAACAAAACAACCACACTGACGAAAGTGTACCGTCGAATGAAAGCCATTAATAATAGCGCATTTTCGTGACGTTCACCGCCCTGGTTCAGTCCAGTCCGGACCGGGTCAGGGTGGACTGATGGTCGCGAAAATACATCGAGACTAGCCCCGTCCCATTCGTCGTTCCTATTGGCTGGGGGATCGAGTGGGCGGTACTGAACTGAACTGTGGAGGCGGCAGGCGTCCATCTTGTCAATATCCTTTTTGTCGTCCGCCTTTTAACCTGTGCTGAAGACTTTACAACTACCACGCCTGTGATACTTTAGTCTTATGGTCGGCCATCATGGTGTTTCATGTCTTATCAGGAGCACGAGAAGCTCCTGGTCGCCTTTCCCGCTGACTGTAGTGCGCATGCGCCAGTTCTCCCCACACTGGTCCAAGGTGGTCCTGATATGTGGGCCGGACCGGACTGGACTGGGCTGAACCGTTCTAGACTGCCTCGCAAAAACAGTGACCGCCCGGGACTAGCCCAGTCCAGACCGGGCCAGAGCGGTCGCGAAAATACGCTATAAGTTACGATAACTGACTGACGATATTGTGAATGGATCACAACACATATCCTTCACATTCATGTTTTTTTGCTCCATATACCAAGGACTATTAATAGGGCAAGGTAAAGGGGCACCTACGGACATCAAATGGGGCTGGCTGGGTAGAGTTCCACATTAGTGACTTATTTTTTTATTAACTGCTGCACCTGATGGCAAGGGTCAGATATAATGAGGGATTCATTAACTGGCCATCATCTGCCCGCCAGTGCCCGGGATTTTCCGCTTTGGTGGTTGGGCTGATTTATATTTTGCTTGGAAGATAGGGGGGCTGTTTTTCATTCTTGGCTAATTTTTGGCATTAAATTAATCTCTCTCTCTCTCTCTCTCTCTCTCTCTCTCTCTCTCTCTCTCTCTCTCAGCTTAATGAATTTCTGTATGGGTATATGGGACTCAACAAATACTTTTCTCAACTTTACTTGTTAGCGTTTTAAAACTGCAAAATATTGCAGCTAAACTAGCTATTGGAGGAGCTAGAAAGAAGGATCACGTTACTCCTATCATAAAAGAGTTAAAGTGGTTAACAATTAAAGACAGATATATTTATGAAAAATGTTTCGCTGTTTATAAGGCTGTCAATGGGTTGTATCCGGAGTGGTATCTAGTTTTCCATTGTCAGGGAAAATACAGCCAGTACAACAAGGCAGCTAAAAGACCTTTATGTGCCAAGAGCCAGAACAGACTGGTGCCAGACCCATCACTGTACAAAGGCCTTAACTATGGAACAATTTGCCTTCATGCATCATTAATTATGGAAGTCTACACTTTTAAGTCTTGACTTAAAAATGTACTTTTAATTGACCCTAAGTGAACTATAATTTGTTTCCCCATATCAAATAGCAGTTGCATATGTTATTAGTAGTATTTTAAAGATATTTGAAGTGACTTTTAGTTCTTATTGTTTAATGTTATAATTAATTTCCTTTTAATGTTTCGTTTGACTTTCTTTTTATGTATTTTTTTTTATTTGCGTGACTTTCAGAAGTTTCATTTTTAGTATATATTGCATAGAACATCTGTGATGTAAGTTTGATAGTAAAACCATGTTTCATGGAAATAAGATATTTATTTATTTATTTACTCCCCCTCTCACTCCTTCTCTCAGAGTCTTCTCCTTCATCTTCGGTCGGATAACACTTCATGCAACCGGCACATACATACCTGAAACATAGACTGTGTTACTATTGCAGATGAAACCCTTGCCATGAAAGGAAATAGAGACAGACAGCATTATGAGTGTTTGTTCATGCATGACAATAGTCATGTTCATAGTTTCATCCTAAATTTTACCGATATTTGCCACCTTAATAGATGAACAGGCTAAATATACAAGGAAATGCAAATAATATAAAAAGTATGTTGTTGATGTGTACCTTTATAGAAGTTTTATAAGGACAAGTAAAAATTAATAACAGAAGCAAATAATCCAACTACACTAAAATAAAAAATGTATTTAAACCTCAGATTTTAATGCACAAAGGGCCAGTGTAATACTGATTGGTCAGATAATTGCAACCAAAGTAGCCAGTAAATACGATTAACATTCATATTCAACAAATACAATTTCTCATAACTAGTTTCATAATTTTGTATTTCCTATATGCAGAAACACTCTTGACCCATAACCTAATCCTACTTAATGTCACCAAACCGAACGTATTAGGTATATACACTGATGCTCCTGTAGTACTTTTTCAAAGTTTAGTGTATACACACAACCCTCGCTTTTACGGACCTTTATATAACAAATATCGGCTTCAACACTTTTTCTGCCAGTCCGGTATATGCGTGCTTTTACCGAATAAGTTCAGTATATGCGTTGTACGGTTCTGATTGTTTTTAATTGCCCTGTATTCGTGTAGTATTTGTGATGGCTGCATGTATGTAATGTAAGTGTACGAACTTTCGTCAGATGTAACGGACAAAGTTCACGATACACGGAATTAGTCGGAAATAGGGAACTTTCACCTCATATAACGACCACAATTTGTTATATGCGAAAAGTTCGGATCACTCTGATAATTATAACCTCGCATCCTTCCCCCAATTTGTTCGTCAAAGCGAGAGTACATCATTTACACCATTAATTATATGTCAACATAAAAATCAGGTACACCAAAAAATAGCCATTAATCCTACTTTCATAAACATACTAATTTAACCAAAATATACAGAAATACACCATATATATATAATATATATATATATATATATATATATATATATATATATATATATATATATATATATATATATATATATATATATATATATATATGGTAAATCTTAAGAACAAGGGCTCCACCCCCTATCTTCTTCTTATAGCCAACAAGCTTGGGGACATGTGGAAACCGGGGTTTTTGGGTGGGGAGCACACACATAAGGGAAATATGGCCCCCACAAAAAAATCCATAAACTAGGGAAATTTCCCTAGTTCATAGACTTTATCGGGGCCATATTTCCCTTATATGTGTGCTCCCCCACCCAAAAACCCCGGTTTCCACCATGTCCCCAAGCTTGTTGTCTATAAGAAGAAGAAGAAGATAGGAGGTTGAGCCTTTATTCTAAAGATGACAAAACTCTACAGACCTAACCTAGCACCCCCCCTCGAGCCCATCGGGCTGTGCACTAACCTGACCTGACCTAACCTAACCCTACTGGACTTAGCTTTTCTCAAGAACCTGAAATTTAATATCGGCCGTGTAGGCAAAGTAAGGATCGGCACTCATTAAAATCTAAACAGATGTGTTAAGGACAGTAAGTATAACACATTATAAGTAAGAGCCAACATTTGGGTCAGCTTACCGTGGAGCCCTTGTTCTTAAGATTTTCCCTCAATGCAATGCTAGTCATTTCCACAATACCTATCAGCACCTCTACCTACACATTAATATTGTTCATGTCCGTCAACAGTAATGTAATGCATACTTAAGATATCTTGCAATGTTTTGTGGTGGAATTCGAATGATGGTGAAGGTTTATGGTACTCTCGTCTCCGTCGGCGAGTTCCAACATTTTCACGTTCTCAACAAGTGTGAGAGATCTCTAAGAACCAAAATTGGAGCATAATGAATCAGCGAAAACGTTTCCGGTCTGGTTTTGATTGCATAATTAGTAAAATTAGAAAAACAACGTCTTGTGTTAATGTTAAAAGACTCGAGAAAGTGATTTCACCAGACGACGCTCTCCTATCACCATGTCATTCCATTTTAGCTCTATTAGTGTGGTCCGAAAGTTAAGCCCGTGCTACTAAATGTACAAAGCAGGCTAATTTCTGCCATATTATCAGTGAAATTCAGCAAAAACTACTACGTCGCAGCTAGGCCCTATCGTCAGCCTGATAAGACATGATCATTCTTTCACCATATATATATATATATAAATAATTTCTATTTTATTTCTTTTCCTTTTATGTACTTTGCATTTTTACAATATTTTTCTATCCTATTGTATTTCTACGGTGACCTCAAGTGCTTTCATTATATTTAGTAGATACATGTAAAAAAATGTAATAATTATTCAAGTACAGGGAGGTCCCGAAGATACGAGCAGTTAGGTTCCACCTGGCATACTCGTAAAGCGAAATCTAGTATAACGAAACACATAACTAATGGTAAAATATAGGTTTGGATCCAGGACCCCTTCAATTATAAAAAAAGAAAAAAAAAAAGAAAAAAAAAGACATGTTTTTCAAGCTAAAATAAACTATAGCAAACACAACAAACACACAGCGTCTATATTACCCACACTGTACTACCTATTCTGTAGAAAAAGCATTCTGAAAGAGAAAATAGCATACAAAATATCAACTGCACATTAATTAAACATAAATCATGCATAACAAGCAAAAAAGACGTTGTACTGTAGGCGACGCCGCGTGATACAAGAGAAGGTAGTGTAGCGGTCCCAAGGTTGGGGCTGCACACCTGCTAATTACCCCTAAAGGTCAGGCCGCGCCATATGCTTAATTACCCTTCAGGTCACGCCTTGCTAGGGGTGACCTGACTGCGGTCCCAAGGTTGGGGCCGCACACCTGCTAATTACCCCTAAATATCAGGCCGCTCTGACCTCACTGAGGTCAACCAAATCCCCCTTTGTCCAGCCTGGGAGTGGTAGGGCGCGCATTTTGAACTTGATATTTATTATTTGATTGATTTTACTCAACCCAGTTTGAATTTCGTATCATTGGATTTTCGATCTCGTATATTGAAAATAGACCCTAATTTACACATCTCGTATCATCGGATTCTCGTATACCGAATGCTCGTATAACGGGACCTCCCTGTACTACTTAAATTTCTTTGTATTTTTTTAGCATTAATTAAAATATGATAAGTTATTTTGAGTTAAAAAACATGAGCTTATTGTTTGATCTTCCCTGAAATTGCGTGAAAGCATTACATTACTACAACAGATAAGTTCACACATCAGTAAGTAAGCATGTTAAACATTTTGAAGAGTGGAAAGCAGTGCCAGTGGTAAGCAAGGAAAACTTGGGATGAGGTCTTGAGGAAGGACCTAGAAACCAAGGGAATCGACAGGCAAGTTGTACATAATCATGGGCCTTGTGCAGCTGCCTTCAGTTGACACAAGCTGACCCTTGTACACATGGGTCCTGCGTTTTAACACAATAATGACAATATTGATGCCCATCCTCCTATCTGTTACAATGGTTATGTGGTGCCAGGGTTTTTATAGGTTGTTGCCGACACCTTTATATTGAATGATATTAAGTGGTTAGGATTTTTTCCATTGATTACAACTGAATTGAGAATTGAAATTTGTCTTATGACTCCACTATTTAATTATAGTACGAACACTTCTCGCTGCGGAGAGTACTGAAATGGGAATGAACTTAAGGGGAAGGGGTAGGAGTTAAGGAATAAGGGGAAATGCTGCCACCAGCTCAGGCAAGTAGTTCTATGGTTTTACTTCCTGAGCACGTTTGAATAGATATATGAGAATTATTTTGGTAGTCGTGGTTGATACTTAGGATTACACCGAGTAAGGCTGAAAACTCTTTGTTTGGAGAACGTGGGGAAGTATTTCCATAACACGCGGAATAATCACCTGGGGTTTTTACTAAATAACACAAGAACTATATTTGAAACATCATCCTATTTATTCATCATGACATATTATTTCTGTTTGAGATCTTAGACACATATGTAGACTCTAATCTGGAACGGGCAAGCTCTACAGAGCATAACCTCCCTCACTGAATCATTCTTAGAACTACCACCTATGTCCGTATCAACTGAGCACTATAGGTATACATGGAATATATATATAGGAGAGAAAATGTGAGAGTAATGGTTGGTGTGGGATTCACTGTACCATGTGGCCTGGTTTCTGGAGAGGAATGGAGAGACGACTCCGTTAATAACACTTATAAGGACAGGCCAGGCCTCCTATGCGTTAATGAAAAACTAACCAACTCTACCTATGATATATAGATGGATATAATATAACAAGGAAGGGGGGGGGAATAGGAGCGAGGTACCGAGGTCTTACCTGGAGAGGAGTGGAGAGACGACTGGCTCCCTCGGGGTGACTAAGGCGAGGTTGGGCTTAGTAGCGGGAAAAAGGGGAATGTTCGGATCCTTAGGACCGGTCTCTAATGAAGGGATTATCAGACCATGAATGACTCTAATCAACTAATGAAACAAGTATACATATGAAATGGCTGCCTATAATACAGTTCTTTAACTTTGATATAGAAGAATTTAATATGTTTATTCTAATAACCGGGGAGACGTGTTATTTCCTTTCGTTCAAGCCCACGAATGCGTTTTTTAGAGAGACGAGGTATTGGAGTCGAAACATAAATTTGGTCGACTTTTAATTTAGCAAATAACTCTGACTAACACACCCATTTATAAACGTGATCTGTCACTATTGTGTCTATTTTGAAGGACATTAAGAAACTAAGAGTGTTCCTTGATCTGATAGGAGGGTGAGGAGAGGATGAAAAGTTTTGAAACTACCAGTTATCGACGATCGCGAATTAAATGTCCCACGCATTTTGACTCGTATCCGGAGTGTATGGGGGGAGGGAGTGGGGGAGGGGGGGGGATAGAAGTGGGAGATAGAAAGAAAGAGGATAAATTTTACGAGAAACGAAAAGATTGAATTGACCTTAATATGATAGGAATACCCTTTTCCTCCATATGCTGGGTCGAGGTGACAACTTGCCCCCAGAACAACCTACGGAGATTGAAACCTTTTTTTTCTTCTTACGGACATAACCCGGGAATTGTATGATAGGAATTCCCATCCTATCTCTTCCGAATACCGGGCATTACAGTTACGTATAGAAAACAACTTCACAAAATATTTTCTTTAATAGGCATTAGGCAATTACTTTCAATTAATTACTAATTGTACCAAAGTAAAAAAAAATACAAATATGTCTACATGTATTATAGTAGTTGTTGAGGTAGTACAGCTGAAAGACACAGGCATGGTATGGCATCACAGAGGACTTGCAGTAGTATAATTTCCAAATAAATGCACAACCTATAGCTATTTTTTTATAATGGTCAAAATGCAGTAAGGAAGCCACGCCCCCTGCCTCCCCTTCTATTCTACGGGGCAGCTGATTGGTGCATTCCTCGTATCATCACTACCCATCACAATATCTTCACTACTTAACAGTGCGTGACCACTGGACAGAGCAATCTTCACTACAGAGGTATTTTTTTATTTTGTCACCCTCTGTAGTGAAGATTGCTCTGTCCAGTGGTCACGCGCTGTTAAGTAGTGAAGATATTGTGATTGGTAGTGATGATACGAGGAATGCACCAATCAGCTGCCCCGTAGAATAGAAGGGGAGGCAGGGGGCGTGGCTTCCTTACTGCATTTTGACCATAATAAAAAAAATAGACTATACACACTTTCATTGAGATCTGCCAAATAATTGATTTCATGACGTTTATGTACTTAAGTATAAAGGCAAGAAATATGAGGTGACTGGAATGTTCAGGCAAGTATAACACTACACAGTGTCATTAGTAGTGGTAGGAGGAGGAGGAGCATCAGTACTTGTAGTGAAGTGGTAGATGGACCTGTAACAGTAGTGGGAATAACATACTTGCAATAATAATAATACTACAGGGCGGCAAACACCACTAAAGCAGGTTCATTGACCCTATAACTAATTAGCATGAATGATTATCATAAACATAACTAAAGTAATAATCATAACAATCGTAATACATATTTGTTAGGGTAGGACCTGACTGACTAGCACCAATGAGAAAGGCTAGAATGACATTTTATCACAAAAAAAGTCATTTTCTTCGAGACCTTCAAGCTCATAAACATGTATTACTATAAGTTCTATAAAACTACCCATAATATGCTGGATACTTATATTAAGGCCTTTAACCACATAACTTATTGTATAACATAGCGTAACTACGTAGAGAGGGAAAAAAGTAGGACTTTCACTGCATTTAAAAGGAAAATAAATAGTAGTAGTAGTAGCAGTAGCTTGTAGTAATAATAACAGTAGAAGTAGCAATAGAAGAGGTCATTGCAGTAGAAATAAGTAGTATTAGCAGCATAAGTAGTAGCAGTAGTATAAGCAGCAGCATAAGTAGTGGTAGTAATAGTAATAGTAGTAGTAGCAGCATTAGCATTAGTAAAAGCAGAAGTAGTAATAACAGTAGAAGTAGCGGTAGTGGTGGTAATTGTAGCAGAAATAGAAGTAGTAGTAGTAATAGAAGCAGAAGTATAAGTAGTAGTAGTAGTAGTAGTAGTAGTAGTAGTAGTAGTAGTATAGTAGTAGTAGTAGTATAGTAGTAGTAGAGCAGCAGCAGCAGCAGCAGCAGCAGCAGCAGTAGCTAGTAGTAGTAGTAGTAGTAGTAGTAGTAGTAGTAGTATAGTAGTAGTATAGTAGTAGAGTAGATAGCAGTAGGTAGCAGTAGTAGCAGTTAGCTAGTAGTAGTAGCAGTAGGAGCAGTAGTAGTAGAGTAGTAGTAGAGTAGTAGTAGTAGCAGTAGTAGTAGTAGAAGTAGTAATAAGTAGAGTAGTAGGAGCAGTAGTATGTAAGTCAGTAGTGTAGGCGCAGAGTACAGTAGTAAGTAAGTATAGTGTAGTCAGTAGAGCAGTAGTAGATCGAGTAACGAGTAACTATCGGTAGAAGTAGGAGCAGTATGTAATCATATGGGCGCATAAGAATTTATCACGACCGATAAAGCGATAACGATAATATGATAATCCAGTTACGATACTGCGATAAGATATTGATATTGATAAATCATAATTTTTTTTTAAATGCTATCAGTAAACTGTTAGATAACCCTAATTACTTTGACTAATATCTTTAATTATGTTTATCACTGTCTTCAATAAAGTCTGTTTAGATAAATAACAATTTGAGTTTAACTGAACCAAAATAAATTATGATTATCGTAGTTTAACAAAACTGCGATCATAATCTACGCGGGAAAAATTGATAACAACCCGATACTACGCGATACGATATGTTTTAATATAGTAATGTAGATAATACAAAACTTTACCGTTCAAAGACTCAACAACGCACTAATGAAGCTTTTTTTATAAAACTTGGAACTGTAACCAAAAAAATAAAAATTATTGATTATCGCTAGTTTGGAACCAAAGTTCGGCGATCCGATAAATCGATAACGCCGGGAAAAAAAATATGAAAACAGATAAACACCGATATCGTTATCGCGATAATTTATAGCGATAACGCCCACCTATGGTTGTAATAATAGTAGAAGTATATGTAGCAGTAGCAGAAGAAGAAGTAGTAGTATTAATAGCAGAAGCAGACACCGTAGGAGCAGCAGCAGTAGTAGTAGTGTCATGTAGCCATGGACAAAAACTATTCGTTGTCGGAGTCTCCTCCAAGTTCCCGGCATTTGGCTTTTAGCAATTTAAGTTCATATTTTTTTATTTGCTTTTGATATTCATGTATTTCTTCTTCTCTCTTCATCATGGCATCTAAATATTTTGACTTTTTCTCCCAATATCCTGTCTCGGTCTCCTTCGTATTTTCTAAGTTCATCATATGTTTGTCCAAGCGATCAACTAGGCAACGAATGTTTTTTGACAGTGCCTCTGAACGGACAGCCCTTCTCCTTGTTCTAAAGGCCACTTGTGTTGTTTCTTCTGACCCTGTTTGACCAGTAGTTGGGGTTGCAGATCCACGTGTTTCCTGCATGACCTCAGGATCAGGAGTATGAGAACTCTGTGCTGACGTTGAGGGAGGAGGAGGGTAACCAGCAGCTTCAGAGGCAGGAGTTGGAAAGCCTCTCTGGTTGGTCCTTGGTTGGACGATATCCCCATCCCCCATGAGTGACTCAAGGAGGTCATTGTGCAGTGGTGGCGCAGGTCTGGAGCGTCCAGTGGATGTTCTTTCAGTTTTGTATTTCAGGAACTGTTGCTTCAAGTTGCGCCACTTTTTCTCAACTTGAGCCGAAGTGACACCTGGAAACTGAAAAGGAGAATAAATATAAATTGCTACATCTCTCAATGATTTCAATAACTATCTGTGATATCAGGTTCATCATTAATCTTACTGAATGAAATTGTTTTACTGCCGACATGCATGGCTGGTGCTAGGAGTGAGATGTTGTTTGATAGGTTTGCTGCAGCGTGTTAGGGTTGCATGTAAAATAAATACGAGGTGCAGTGTGGCGTAATGTGATGTGATCGAGGTGGTGGAATAAATTATAATGTTAAAAGTACTAGAGTAGAAATTAAAATTACACAAAAAGCTCCAATATATGAGTAAATGTGAGGATTAGAGGATTGCAGTGGCAGGCAATCAATTTGATTCTAGTATTTTTAACAATTACTTTTTACCACTATATTAGGGATGCTATATTTTTTAGTGCCATCCTCCATGGGTGGGAATTGAGAGAGAGAGAGAGAGAGAGAGAGAGAGAGAGAGAGAGAGAGAGAGAGAGAGAGAGAGAGAGAGAGAGAGAGAGAGAGAGAGAGAGAGAGAGAGAGAGAGAGAGAGAGAGAGAGAGAGAGAGAGAGAGAGAGAGAATTTTATTGGGGTCATAAAGCCCAAGTATGATATTTCCCAAGGCATTCCTCTTGTAGTTTCTTTACCCAGATCCTGCATACAAACATTAAATGTGCAATTCACCACTCATGTTCATCTCTCGTTACTTCCATCCAGTGGTGGCTCGTGATAAAATAAAATGGAGGGACTGCAAGCTTTACACAACAGTGGGATACACAAATTTTACCTATCTCAGGTATGAGTTGTAGTTGATATTCACGGATTTCAGGGCATGGTAGTAGTGGTGGTGGTAGAGGGGATGGTAGTGGTGGTAGTAGAGGGAATGGCTGAAGTGGTGATGATAGAATTACAGTATTACTTGAAAATAAAGTCGGTACGGCTTGATTTCAGTCTTTTCATTAATGTCAGCTGGGAAAAGTTGATGTTTTGCAAATACTTCACTGGATTTTTCATCATCAGAGGGTAATTAAAGAAAGCACGATTTAACCTCACCGCCTACACGCACTGTAAACACGAGAGGGACGAGATTTAGCTGCCTCGGCTGCAGCTCACTGTGTTCACAAGTGGCGCGGCGGTGGCGCAGACATGAATCGTACAGCAAATATGAAAGTAACTTAAACTTTGGTCTGGTTTTAATGAAAATTCACTTAGTAACGTATTGAAAATAATTAAATAACATATAATGACTTTTTCTTATGATATATTTGTTAGTAGTGTATCAATTCTGCTGTGTCTCTAAAGGCATCATACACCTGGCAGTGAGTGTCTGGGGGTGCTGCAGCCCTGCAGCCCTATGCCACGAGCCGCCACTGCTTCCATCCCACACTCATTCACTCTTGCCTTGACCTCTATCTTGCACACTGAAGTGACTGAACAGGCACAGAGACAACCCACCTCTGTCGCACACTTCTTGGAAAACACTCATTCAACACTCCACCAATCTCATAGCATTACCATTATATGAACTAAAATAATACTTTACTATGTATTTATCTGTCCTAACATATTCCCTGGAATGACATAATATTTACTACCTTCCACTACCTGTCTCTAAAAGGATTTTTCAACATCCACACATACAATATATATATATATATATATATATATATATATATATATATATATATATATATATATATATATATATATATATATATATATATATATATATCACGGAGCCTTACATCTTTCTCCAGATTTTCTCTTCTAAGTGTACAATAAAGATGTAGGACACAGTGCAGCACAGCAGCAAACACTTTACTCTTTCTTCATACTTTTCAATAACTTTATTGATCAACTTACTTCTTCTTGCATCAACTGAGCAATATCTGCAAACACCTTGCTCCTCCGCTCAGTCTTCCCTGTCAAGCGGGTAAAGTTGTGTTTGATGTGCTGCAACAGCACTTCGGTCCGCCTTGGACTCCACAATTGGGAGCGGGCTCCGCCACGTGCTGCAACAACTACGTGCATGTAATACTATTCTACAATTACATTTGATGTGCTGGGGGATCCTGATCAGGGCTGGAGTGGTCATTGGTGGAATGCAGTCTGGTTTGTATTAGGTAATGGCAGAAAAGAAGCAAATATATTATGTAAAACTCCGAGAGACAATTCTGAAGAAAGCAGCCCCGTGTTTTCTGTGTGTTGATCACAGAAAAGTGCTTGACAAGGTGCCTCTATAATTGGTTTTACCAAATCAAGGATTAGTTAACAGACTCTCATAGGTGATGTGAAGCTAAGAAACAGAGATTAATTAATTAAACATGCAGATGGAGGCTGCCCATGTAAACATAGTAGAAGCTACATTGCAAAATTGTACATACCGAATATGTAAGTGTTTGTGTGTTTATTGAATAATACAGTGTGAGCTGTGGAGTAGTTACTGCCTCCGTTGTTTTTTTTTTTTTTTTTTTACAGTTATGCCTATAGCGCCTGTAAGCAGTGACTTCCAGGGCTCGGGTGGTAGGCCCTGGAGGCTCACTTGAGGGCTGTGATGGTTGGCCCTGGAGGCTCACTTGAGGGCTGTGATGGTTGGCCCTGGAGGCTCACTTGAGGGCTGTGATGGTTGAGGGCTACGGGTAGCCGTAGACCTCTGTCCTAGGAATCAATGTATTGAGGCTAGAAATCGAGCTAAAAGGGTGTTAGGATTCATTACTAGAAGGTCATTCTTTTGACCTGTGACGGGCTGTGGTTCAGTAAGGGCCCTGTCAGTTAGTGACCACCATCGGGATTTATATACCAGGGGTCACTGCTGCAGGGGGCATTGAAGTGCACGGCGTCCTACTTGGAAAGTGCACTACCGCAGTGGATTGAAACGGAGCTGGGGCCTGATTGACTGCTGCCTCCCAAGAAAGCGCCAGGCAAGGCTGCCGCACCACCCCTGAACTTCCACACTGAGCCTACACCAACACTACATTAGACCTCATAACACACACAGATAGCCCCGAGTTAACGGTTACCACTACTACTCTCGACCTGTGACGGGCTGTGGTTCAGTTAGGGTCCTGACAGTTAGTGACCACCATCGGGATTTAAGGTACCAGGGGTCACTGCTGCAGGAGGCATTGAAGTGTACGGCGTCCTACATGGAAAGTACACAATCCGCAGTGGATTGAACGGAGCTGGGGCCTGATTGACTGCTGCCTCCCAAGAAAGCGCCAGGCAAGGCTGCCGCACCACCCTTGAACCTCCACACTGTGTTCACACCATTACAAAACACACATAACATGACCTATCTATCAAGCACTAAACCTACCCCCACAAACTAGTAGTAGTTAGCCATAGATTACAGCTTTCAACTTTCCTCACAAATTCCATGCAGTTTTTCTATATTGCATGGTATCACTTCTTTTCCGGCCAGCTTCGGCTGGAGGGATGGGTGGGTGAGGAGGAGCCTTCTACTTCCTATCCTTTCTCTCTTATTATCTAGTTAGTGTAGTATAGTTAAAGCAAACAGTCTTGTAAGGACCTATCGGTCTGTTGCTGTTTGTGTTTCCTTTGTATTCCTTTGTATTACCGGGAGTGTTAAAAGTAGAAGTGCTAAGGTTATCCTAAAGCTTTATTTGGCACTAGTAAGGCCTCACCTAGACTATGCGGTTCAGTTTTGGTCTCCATATTACAGGATGGATATAACCTTATTAGAATCAGTGCAGAGAAGGATGACCAAAATAATTCATGGGATGCTATAACTTTAGTTATAAGAAGAGATTGAAGCTTTTAATTTTACACTAACTCGAGAGGCGTAGGGTAAAGGGCGATCTAATAGAAGTTTTTAAGTGGTTAAAGGGATACAATAAAGGCAATGTAGGAAAAGTTTTTACGGCTAGTAAGCAGGGTAGAACAAGAAGTAACGGATTCAAGCTGGAAAAGTGTAGATTTAAAATGGAAATAGGGAGAAACTGGTTCACAAATAGGGCGGTGAATGATTGGAATGGTCTCAGTCGTCAGGTGGTCAATGTCAATAGGGATCTTTAAAAGGAGTCTGGATAAATTCATGGATGGGGAAGAGAGGTGGATATAGGTAGTGTTAAGTAACAGGAACTACCTCGTGTAGGTCTCACGGCCTCTTGTAGCTTCCTTATTTTCTTATGTTCTTATGGTAGCGTGTTTAGCTAGGACCCTGCGGGCCCTAGTTCAAATCCGGGTCAGGACAGTCGGCAACCCAAACTAGCTCTTCATAGGGCTGTCCTGCTCCACCAAGGACAGAAAACCCTTGATAAATTGAACCAATTGGGGGGAAGGGTCCATCTCAATATCCGATAGTTTATAGTTTATAGGTATTAAATCCGACAGTTTATAGGATGATCGGTTCTCCGCCTCATAAACCGAACAGAGTTCCGTTTATGAGGAGTGTCGTTCGGTCATACGTGTTCAAACGAAGTTAACTATGTTTAGTACTGTAGAGTCAAATATAATTTTGTACAAGGTAGTCCAATGGAGTAGCACACACACAATGAGGACCGAGTGTAAAATGAGATGCACGTGCCGGCCAACATGTTCGGTCGGCTCACCAATCGCCGCATATGCCAAACTAGAGTTATGTATATCAGAGGCTTGTTCGAAAGCAACACGGCTTTTGGTTTATCTGAAATTTAGTTCAACGAGGTTCAGTTTATCGAGGGTTTATTGTACGTCATTACTGTTATTATCGAGAAAAAACTAAGGTTGTGCGACATATACTGTTTGCAGATTAATTAAAAACACATGAAAATTCACTAGACAAAAACAGGGGGGGCATTTTCGAAGGGGTTCTAAACTACACCTTCTTAGCGTCCTAAGAACTACTTAGTTATACTGGGCTAAGAAGACTACTAATGAAGTATTTTCGAACGTCTTCTTAGCCTCGTGTAGGGCCAACCCTTCTTAGCGCCACCACCTCCGCTTCAACCAATCAGCGCGCGCGACACCAGTCTGTATTTGGCAGGAAATACATATAAACATCAACACCAGACCACAGCTGATGACACAAACACATCGGCGGGGTGTGTGTGTGTGGGTGTGTGAGTGTGTTTTTGAGGGTAATAGAGTGTGTTTGGGTGGGTTTAAGTATGTTAGGGTATGTGGTAGTGTGTTAGGGGTGTTAAGAGTGTGTTTGTGTATTTGGGGTATGGTAAAGTGTGCTAGTGTGTTTTTCAGTGTAGCGACCATGGAGCAGCCCACAGGTAAACGGTCAAGAAAACCCAACTTTACCAGCAGGGAACTGTTTGTCCTGGTGGAGGCTGTGAAGCAGAATAAGAGCACCTTGATGGGGAAGTTCAGTGACTCCCTCATTCACTTTGGAAATCCAGACTCTTAGGTATTATTCCAAATGAACACCTAATTCACTTTGTTGGACGAAATATTTTTTTTCTGGTGAGTTTTGATGCGTTTAGAATTAATCTGCTAACCGTTTCTGTCGCAAATCATTTTATTTATATAGTTAGGTTAGGTATAGGTTCGGTTACGTTTAATTAGTTTTTTGTCATTTTTGTTCCAAATCACAAAAAAATTATTTGCGACATAACTGGTTAGCAGATTGATTAAACTATATAAAAATTCACCAGAAAAAAATATTTCGTCCACCAAAGGAAGTAGTGTTCATCTGGAAATTTACTTTTTTTTTTTTTTTTTTTTTTTTTAAGCTATCCCTCTCCCCCAGCAAGCTCGGGGCTGCTGGTGGGCAGGGTTTTCTGGTGAAGAGACAATATCCCAAGTGATTTACTAGTAAAGCAACGTACTAACCTCATCAAATAATATCCCAGCTAGGATAGAAACCATAAACCATATCTAGTCCACCCAGCCCACCCCAAACAGGGTTTTCACCATTAACCTCATCTCCTAATGATCTCATCTCACCATTAACCTAATCTCACCGCCTACCCAAGAAGCTTATTAATTAACCTAACCTCATGCACTGATTAACAGGGGGGGGGGCAAGGGGTGTAAAAACAGGGGGGCACCATAGCTTTCATATACTGTATATATATATACTAGCCGCAAAGCCGCCCTCCGGGTGGACTTTTTGGCTAGCTCCTGCGGAGGGCTATTGGTGGGCCTTCGGCCCACCAAACACAGACTCTCCAGATAGCCCCTTCTAACTTTCCTGAAATCATGGATGTAGAAATGTATGTATTAACGCCTTACCCATCACCCCCCAACCATTCACTCACCCATTACCCATCACCACACACCTATTCACTCACCCATTACCCATCACCCCCCACCTATTCCCTCACCCATCACCCCCCACCCATTCACTCACCCATCACCCCACACCCATTACCCATCACCCCACCCATTACCCATCACCCTACATCAAGGTTTCCTCAATTCTCGCAACCCACATTTTTTTTCACAATTCTCGCTAATAGGCTACTAAAAAATAAAAATAAAATAAAAGTGATCAGATCATCCCATAAGTGGGCTTAAAATGTGCGCCTGGTCGACCTGGTTCCAAAACTGTGCCGTATGATGGGATTGTGTTACTGGGGGCGGAACCTATCGCGGACACACACACACACACAGACACCGACACACACACACACACAGACACAGACACACACACACACACACACTTTCGCTTATATTATTATTATTATTATATATATATATATATATATATATATATATATATATATATATATATATATATATATATATATATATATATATATATATATATATATATATATATATATAGTCAAACCTCGATATAACGGACTTCGCTGTAACGGACTTCGGATGTAACGGACTCCATTTGCGTGACTTTTTTTTTTTTTTTTTCTTCTTCATATTAGACCGCTTATCGCCGCTCGAATTGTCAACTCAACATAATTGTATTATTTTCTCATTTTACTTTGGAATGCTTGGTTTTAAGGAGTTTTGATGTATCACATATTAAGATATAATATTATAAGGAAGGAGCCTGTGTTGCTAGTGATTTAGTGGTAGAAGGTGTGTATTGTTTAAAATAGTGATTATTAGTGTTATGGCGTGGCCGCTGCTACGTCTCCCTGTCACCTCAACACCCTAAATCACCCTTATCTAAGGTGACACGCAGTGCTACACTGACCTAAATAGTGACACGTGTATAGAACTGCACTTCACAACCATATAATATATATAATAATGAGCATTAGTCATGATAATAAGCAATACCTTTGAAAGCCATGGCTGAATCTGGCTCGTAGTCATTTGTTTACCTTTCACTAGAGCTTGAGCTTGACTAGCTACACGGTCTGGTTGTGTTTGCGATTATTTCTCATTTATTTCACGTGTAGGAGCGGACCAAATTCAGCCTGTAGTGCCAGTCACTGTTTACCTCCCAACATAGCTACACAGTCTGGTTGTGTTTGTGATTATTTCTCATTTATTTCACAATTTTTCCGTTTTTTTCATATATTTTTCCACCCTTGGGAAAATACCCTCGCTATAACGGACAATCGGTTTTAACGAACCACTCCTACCCCCCTTTAGTCCGTTATATCGAGGTTTGACTGTATATATATATATATATATATATATATATATATATATATATATATATATATATATATATAGTATATATATATATACTAGCAGAAAGGGTTCCCTCTGGGCACCTTTCTCCTAGCTCCTGCGGAGGGCTGTGGGCCTGCGGCCCCCCATTGGGCCGCAATTCTCAAACAAATTTGGACTACAAAGTCAAGTCTCTATCTCGCACGGTTTAACCGCTACAGCTGTTTTTAGGTTGTTTTTGCTTGCCATGCCCACCGGGGTCAGATACGCCCCTCAAAATATCTTCCATTCCCCCAAGTCGATCACGGCCAACAATTTTGGACTACAGTGTCAAGTCATTATCTCGCACTTTTTAGCTTCCACAGCCGTTTTTAGGTTGTTTTTGCTGGCCACGCCTACCAGGGTCGGCCACGCCCATCGAAACATAGCCTATGTTCTCCGCTGGATCATGAAGATTCCAAATATGTGCGGCATGTGGGGTTTTGGCCATCTGTAGCAGAGTCTATAACGAACATACAGACACACAGACAGACAGACAAATTTTGAGATTTATATATATATATATATATACATTACAGGGAGGTCCCGAAGATACGAGCAGTTAGGTTCCACCTGGCATACTCGTAAAGCGAAATCTCGAATAACGAAACACATAACTAATGGTAAAATATAGGTTTGTTTCCAGGACCCCATCAATTAAAAGAAAAAAAAGAGAGAAAAAAAGACATGTTTTTCAAGCTTAAATAAACTATAGCAAACACAACAAGCTCTCAAACTCTCAAATATAGGGCTCTATATACCACACCACCACACAAAACACACCACCACACAAAACACAGTGAATTAAGAGTGTGACAGCACAGTAGGACAGAGCACAAATACGTTACAATAAGCACATTAAGTAAACCAGCAAATCACTAAAACCGACTCACAAGGCTTCAACTTTCAAGGCATCTGATGGTTGGCTTTATCGTTTCAAACTTGGACATGGTCTTACCAAGCGTAAGTCTTGTGGTGAAAGTTTGGATGCCTCGGAAGAGCATGCAGAGGAATTTCGGCAGACATTTAAGGATTTGATTAAGAAGGAAAATCTTTTACTTGAACAAATCTACAATGCTGACGAAACAGGCCTTTACTATCGCTCAATTCCCGAGAATACCCTGGCCAGTGTGGAGAAATCTGTGCCCGGTCGAAAACGGTGCAAGTCGCGCGTGTCTGTGATGTGTTGTGCTAATGCTGCAGGCACTCACTGCCTGACTCCTGTGGTGATAGGCAAGGCAAAACAGCCGCGTTGTTTCTGTGGGATAATGAATACTCTCCCAGTTGTTTATGACCATTCAAAGAAGGCTTTTTTTTTTTTTTATTAATTTTTTTTTTTTTTTTTACATCACAAGGAACTGGACAAGGGCACAACAAAAATGGGTAACACAAAGCCCGCTTAGTTGCCAGTCCCTATAAAGAAGACAGTAAGAGAATAAAATAAAACAGAGGGATGAGCCAATACAGTTCGGGAGGTGTCTTGTTACTCTTCTTTTGAAAAGATTTAAGTCATAGGAAAGTGGAAAAATAGAAACAGGAAGAGAGTTCCAGAGTTTACCAGTGAAAAGTATGAAAGAGTAAAGATACTGATTAACTCTTGCATTAGGAAGATGGACAGAATAGGGATGAGAATGAGTAGAAAGTCTTGTGCAGCGAGGCCGCGGGAGGGGGGGAGGCATGCAGTTAGCAAGTTCAGAAGAGCAGTGAGCATGAAAACTACCAAAACTGGTTTACTACCAAGATCTTCAAGGATTGGTTTTATAAACATCTGGTGCCAGAGATTATTAATTTTCAGACGGAAGTCCTGCACTACAGCCGCGACCGAGTCCGAGCTCTCCTTCTCCTCGACAATGCACCCGCGCATCCTGTCCAGAGTGAGTTGGTTGGTGATAAAGGTCGTATCAGGGTCTTGTATTTGCCTCCTAATACGACTTCACTCATTCAACCAATGGACCAGGGTATTATCGTGGCTATGAAACGGCTGTACCGGCGGAGGTTTTTAGAGCAGGTAATGGTGGTGATTGACGAGGAAGACAGGGATCTTGGGCAGCTGACACTCGACAACCTGCGCAAGTATGATCTCAAATCTGGCATTTTCAACCTGGCTCGTTCTTGGAAGGATGTTTCAGCCAGCACCCTGCACTGTAGATCTATTTATTTACATAATTTATCTTATGTTTAGTGATATTTGCATGACTTGGAAATGTTCGTTATTTACATAGCATTTCTTTTTTTCTTTCTTTTTTTCTTCAAATCCTCGCATTATTTGGATTCTTGCATTACTCAGACCACTCCTTGGCCCAATTAGCCCGGATACGCGAGAGTTTACTGTACTAGTTTTGATGTGTTTTGCATAAATTTGGCATTGGTTTTTGTCCGAAATAAATATTTGTTTACAGGTGTGGGGGATGCCACACCTGCCCCGCCCCTCAAACCTTGCTCCGCTTTGAACTGTCTCAGTATGTTAATTATATTTTTTTCTTGATATCAAATGGTACAAAACCAAACCCCACCTCTAACCTACCTAACCATAGACCACTGTATACCTGGACTGCACACGCGACAATGTTTTGAATTGCGGGGCTGCATAGGGGCCTGCGGGGCGCCCGACAAAGAGATATAGTGGTCTATGGACTATCATATAAACTGGTTTATCAGAATATATGATATACTGTAATCTTCGTAAATATTTGTTCTATAATATTATCAAATAAAAAACAGTAAAACACGCTAAAGAAATGCCATTACGAGACTATGAAGAAATATGCATGAACTTAATATTCACTTAACTCTTCGCCATTTAAAACTTTGTGAGTCAACTTTTATCATGAAGGGTATCAATAGAAGCGCAATTTTATTAGCTTTCCATTGCTATATTTCATTATTTGATAAATTAATTAGAACCATGCATAAATTAGCGTTAAATAAATAAATAAAATCATCAATCGGGTAATTTTCCAGATTGATGATGTTATTTATTTACTTAAATATTTCGTTTTCTGATAAATGAATTAGCACCATGTATAAATTAGCGTTAACTAAATAACCGCCCTCCGATTTCAGGGCAAGTTCAGGCCCATGTGCAACAGGCCGATATTCCGTGCGCAGTCCAGGTATACAGTGGTCTATGACCTAACCTAATCTGATTTCGATAAATATTTCACAGGAGTTGGCGGTGCCAACCAGCCGGGCAATCGCGCACCATCAGATTCGCTTATTCCCCTAAATAACTCAACAAAACCTAACCTAGATATCATTACAGGAGAACCTCATTTAACCGGCATTTAAAACAACGGCAGCCTCAAAACAACGGCACTAATCGACCCAGGCTTTTTTTTTCTTTTTTTTTTTTCTTTCTTTCTTTTCTCCGGGCCTCCAGCAGGGAGGACCACGGGCTAGCTTGAGCTCATCAGAGCGATCCTGTGAAAAAAGAGAGGAGTGTTCGTGCTGCTGGCGTGCGACACGAGGACTAGCTTGTCCATCCTGACGAGGAGTGTGGGGCACTCAGCAGGATAACCCAGGCATTAATTAGGTATAATTATTTCAAAAACTGAGAAAATCGGCAGAAATTTAGTTCAAATTTGGCGGGGTACGCAGGGTTGGCAACCCTTTCATTCCTTTCACTGGTAAACTCTGGAACTCTCTTCCTGTTTCTATTTTTCCACTTTCCTATGACTTACATCTTTTCAAAAGAAGAGTAACAAGACACCTCCCGAACAAAATTGGCTCACCCCTCTTTTTTATTTTATTCTCTTACTGTCTTCTTTATAGGGACTGCCAACTAAGCGGGCTTTGTGTTACCCATTTTTGTTGTGCCCTTGGCCAGTATAAAAAAAAAAAAAAAAAAAAAAAAAAAAAAAAGGGATTTTGGGGGATTCCATAAGAGTAACTCTCAAAACAACGGCAAAATGAGTTATCCGGCATGTGCTCCCCCCCCCCGAGGGTGCCGGATAAACGAGGTTCTCCTGTATATAAAAACAAGTGCTATATTTTTAGTTTCTGCAAGTGAATAGCTACTAAATATGCAGTTTCAACAAATACTCTCCTGACATAACAGGGGGGCCCCCCAGACCCCCCTGCTAGTAAACTAACCGACCCTGGGCATTGATTACGTAACCTAACCTGACCTGACTGGGGCCCCCCAGACCACCCTCGTGTTATTTTTCATTTTCGACGGCTGTTGTAGGGGTTAGAAATACTCCTTATGATAAGAACGAAACGTTCAGGATACTTGAAACCATCGACCGTGTATTGTTTAAAACTGCACTTATACCGCATGCTGTATATAATATAAAAAAATATTATCTGTAGCTTCTGTGGTTGGCAGCAGGTGGTGCAACAAACACTGCTCATATAAATGCACTACAAACTGATTATATTACCTTTCTTTTGAGGCGGAGGCTCCAAGAATTGACTGGCTGAGTCATCATCGCTCCTTCCTGAGCATGAAGACATGACTGATAGGTCGTCCTCCTCTTCATGGTGGCGCATGCACTCCCTCACCTCTTCCATGCTTGCACATTGACCTTCACAACCAGGGCATGTGGAATACCTGGTGAAAGATAACAGTAGCTTATCGCATGATGAGATGCGTAAGTTTGCCTTTTGAGTTTATGGACTTTTTGTATTTGATATCGCTACATATGACTGCTTTTCATCATCAATATTCATTTCCTAACACCATTTGGAGTTTCAATATCATGTACTTACCTAAGAGTGGCGCTCATTTTGTGAAAAAAAGCAGCACAGAAGCTTGGAGAAGGAGAACCCACTAGAACAGATAGAGTCTCTGTGCTGTAAAGATGTAAATACGATTTGAATGCATATATAGCAATATATAGAGATGTGACGATTATTTTATCCTTAATTACACGCCGCAACTTCACTTATCTGATTCAAGATTTTATGATAAAATATTAATATAAGAAAGAGTGATTGATTTTAACGAAAATGCACTGCTGTCATAATTTCATTTAAGCAGAAACCTCCGCCACGTCAGCCAAACTGCCCAAACAAACCGTTCTCTTGCTTGCTGTCTTGCTCCTGCTGGTCGGGCAAGCATCTTCTCAGGATGATTGAACAGCAAGCGAAATATTTTATCTTGCAAGAAAAAACTTGCTTGCTCCCCCGCAGAAAATGCCTCAAGAATGTAATAACAATTCATCGAAGGTTGCGGGAAGAATGGCGGCACCCATTAGAGAGGTGGAAAAGGAGGGAAAACTTAGTAGAAACCTGGGACAGGATAAGAACCAAGGAGGTAAAGGAATAGAAGACAATGGACTAGCTAACTTAGTAGAAACCTGGGACAGGATAAGAACCAAGGAGGTGAAGATAAGAATAGAAGACAATGGACTAGCTAGGTGGAGAGCAGGTATGGAGGGTAAATCCACGTTAAAGTGGTACTGTAAGAAAGAGAAGCCTGAGGCACTTCACTGGCATGCAGGAGATTGGGGAAGCAGACTGTTGGTGAAGGCAAGGACAGGAACACTAGAGGTGAAGGCTAGGAGTAGGGATGGGCAGGACCAGGCCTGTAGCTTCTGTAGAGGAACAAGGGAAACTAGTGAACACTTGATAATATAATAGAGTGTGGCAGATATGAGCAGGAGAGGAGGAGGCTGATACAGTCCATATTAGGAGTGATAGGAGACGATAGAAGGATATACGAGGTGGATGGGGGAATCCTTACTGTGCTAGGACTGTATGGGAGTAATGAAGAGAGAAGGAAAATAGTGGGAAGGAAGGATAAGGAAGATATGTGTCAAGTTCGACCTCGAGCTTGACAGACGACCTACAAAGCGATAATAAGCAGAAAAAGTCACAAGAAGAAGAAGAAGAAGAAGACCCGAGTCTTCGACCCTGACCGCCGACCGTCGTGGCTGCTCTTCGTTCCAAAAAATATCCCTCTTATGGCACCTTTCCTCTCGGTCGTTCGTCGCTCTACCGCCTTGACTCTTGGTACCACCCAATAAACCAAATTGGGCCCCAGGCATAACTACGTCACGGTTTGTTTACATCGGTGCATTGTGGGGATAAGGCGGGGTCCCCGCGGGTGGACCTACGAAGGGAAAACTACTGCGATGGAAGAATTTAGAGTTATTTTGCGCGAAATTGATATTCCAGGTGCTATATTACTGTGCTCTGTTCTCGCTGACAACACTATAGAGAAGACCTGAGGTAATGGCTGATGTGCAGAGGCTTCTAAACCAAGAAAACAGAGTCACAACAGAGCCTCGTCAAAAGGTAAGCAAGTGGTAGGTACGTACTGTGTCCCTACCACTAGCTTACTTCTTAATGAGACTCTGCTGTGACTGTTTTCCTGGTTTAGAAGCCTTCGCACATCAACCATCACCTCAGGTCTTCTCTATGTTGTCAGCGAGAACGGAAATATAGCACCTGGAATATCAATTTCGCCCAAAACAACTCAAAATGTTTTCATCGTCGTAGTCTTCTCTTTGTAGGTTGTACATATTCATGGTTATGATAGTATTAAAATACCTTATTAATTGAGTTCCTTTTGTTGTCTTTCCTCATAATAAGTAGTGGTACATCATGGTTTAAGTGTTACTTGACGAGCCAATGGGATAGAAGGATATACATGAGTCTATACCAACATCACCAACCTTTGCTTTGATTTATCTTATTACTCCATCCATAAACAGGTTGCATAACCACGGTGACATTACCCATCCTTGCCTCATGGTACCTGGTACTGTCGTCTACCAAAATTTTTGTCCCTACACAAATCGGGAAAACTCGCCGATGGTAATGGTTAGGTTAGATTTTGCTTTGATTTATCTTATTACTCCATCCATAAACAAGTTGCATAACCACGGTGACATTACCCATCCTTGCCTCATGGTACCTGGTACTCTCGTCTACCAAAATGCTCGTCCCTACACAAATCGGGAAAACTCGCCGAGGGTAATGGTTAGCTTAGGTTACCGTTAGGTAACCTAAGGTTACCTAAGCTGTGGTAAAGGTGGTATAATTCCAGGGCTGTGATTAGCTAGATTGGCAATGTTGTTACCAGGTTGGCTTATATTTAGCTTCATTGAGTTATCATGTACTCCAGTGATGAGGCAAACTGTATGGTAAAATCCTAATTGGAAGAGTACAAAAAATCACAAATGGCAAGGTTAGTGAGGAGCAAGGCAGATTTAGAACTGGGAAAGGTTGCGTAGATCAGATCTTAGATATGCGAATGATAATTAAGACAAGGTTAGCAAAATACAAGAAGATGTACGGTATGCTGCATTCATGGATTTAGAGAAAGCATAGATAAATATCCAGATGAACACCGAACTCACTTTGGTGGACGAAACTATTTTTTTCTGGTGTGATGTGTTTTTATGTGTTTTGAATGAATCTGCTAACCATTTCTGTCGCATTTTTTTTTTTTTTCAAAAATGAGAAGAAAAAAATTGAACCTAAACCTAACCTAACCTTTACCTGACTAAAAAAAACAACTAAAAAACTAACCTTTCCCTAAAGAAAAAAAAAAAAAAAAATTGCGACCGAAACGGTTAGCAGATTCATTCAAAACACACCAGAAAAAAATAGTTTCGTCCACCAAAGTGAGTTCGGTGTTCATCTGGACTAATACCAAATCATATGACAGAGTAGACTGGGAGGGAATGTGGAATGTATTGAAGGGTTAAAGAGTGGTATGAGTGGATATGTATGTATAACTAATAAGCTTTTACCTGTGATTATGAATACCTAACTTAACTGACCTTTACCTAACCTAACGGTAACCTAACCTAACCATTACCGTCGGCGAGTTTTCCCGATTTGTGTAGGGACGAGAATTTCGTTCGGTAGACGAGAATACCAGGTACCATGAGGCAAGGATGGGTAATGTCACCGTGGTTATGCAACTTGTTTATGGATGTAGTAATAAGATAAATCAAAGCAAAGGTTGGTGATGTTCGTATAGACTCACGAGTCTCTTGGCTCGTCAAGTAACACTTAAACCATGATGTACCACTACATATTATGAGGAAAGACAACAAAAGGAACTCAATTAATAAGGTATTTTAATACTATCATAACCATGAATATGTACAACCTACAAAGAGAAGACTACGACGATGAAAACATTTTGAGTTGTTTTGGGCGAAATTGATATTCCAGGTGCTATATTTCCGTTCTCGCTGACAACATAGAGAAGAGCTGAGGTGATGGTTGATGTGCAAAGGCTTCTAAACCAGGAAAACAGTCACAGCAGAGTCTCATTAAGAAGTAAGCAAGTGGTAGGGACACAGTACGTACCTACCACTTGCTTACCTTTTGACGAGGCTCTGTTGTCTCAGTTTTCTTGGTTTAGAAGCCTCTGCACATCAGCCATTACCTCAGGTCTTCTCTACAGTGTTGTCAGCGAGAACAGAGCACAGTAATATAGCACCTGGAATATCAATTTCGCGCAAAATAACTCTAAATTCTTCCATCGCCGTAGTTTTCCCTTCGTAGGTCCACCCACGGCGACCCCGCCTTATCCCCACAATGCACCGATGTAAGCAAACCGTGACGTAGTTATGGGTAGGGTCCATTACGTAAATAAACACAGCACGCAGGGAACCCGCAAGCCTCCGACACTCCCTTGCTCTCAGCCTCTCATCATCCACACACTAATACCACCACATTCCTCCTTACCTAGTACATCCACAGCGTCACAGGCAAAGACCAAATGGGTCTAAAACACCAATAATAATACAGGGACAGCCTATAGAGCCGTAATTATTGCACGTTCGTTCCACGAAAGAAATATTTACGATTTTACGTGATCTTGATCTTGAGTAGGGATTAACCCAGCGGATATGGTCGGTGAAGCCTTTTGTCCGGCGTTCTCCCACACACGTAATGTTGAGAGAAGCAAAACTAGGAGTTTCATTTTCCCCTCCTTCTTCTCTCTGCATCACATTCATACGGGGTCCCCCATCACTGAGGGGCCCCTGGCCTCTCATTCTCTCTCATACGTGCTCTCCAAGAATTCATTTACACTCTCAATCACACGACTGTCACTCCTCCACTCAGCACACAACCCCAGCAGGTACTCCATCTGCCTATCCACTCTCCTGTCTCTCATCTCTCGCCATTCTTCGGGGCCTTCTTCCACTCCGACCTCTCCTACCACTACTTCCAACATCTTTGTTCTAGCATACTCATACCGTTCACATTCCAGCATCAAGTGCTCCACTGTTTCATCAGAGAGCTTCACCGAGAGGTGTCACTCGGGCGATATACCATGGCGCGCCATTTTGATTTCATGGACGACAGCGATCCTAGCGGAGGGAAACTGCACTGACAGTCGCCCGTGCAGATAGAGGGGGAATCGCTCTTCCTTTTGGTGATGATGGGGTGATAATGGAAGGTGGGAGAGAGGGAAGGAAGGAGATATGAGAAGGAAAGGAGGATTTAATAAGGAGTAAGGAAGAAATTGGAGGGATGAAGAGTCAGAAGAGGAACTGACGAGGAAAGAAATAAGGAATCAAAGAAGGGAGGGAATTCCTCCACTCACCCATTAGCCTACCCATTACCCATCACTCCACACCTATTTCCCTTGTCTGGCACATTCACCTTTTTGGCATTAAATCAATCAATCACCCATTTCCCATTACCCCCCACCCATTACCCATTCATTCACCCATTACCCATCACCCCCACCCATTACCCATCACCCCCAACCCATTCACTCACCCATCACCCCCCACCTATTCCCTCACCCACAACCCATTACCCATCACCTCTCACCCATTACCCATCATGCACCCCACACCCATTACCCATCACCCACACCCATTCCCCATCACCCACACCCATTACCCATCACCACCCACCCATTTTGACTTCAGCTAAAACAAAATGTGTGTGGGGGGGGAGAGGGTATTTAGATTGGAGACAGTTTATTGGAATGACGGGGCTTCGGTATGAAATACAAAAAGAACAAAAGGTGTAATAACAAAAAAATACATCCATCAATACCACTTCAGTTCATTATTTTAACTTAAGGCGTTTTCTGCGGGGGATTTCGCTTGCAAGCGGTCACTTTTCTCTGGTTGTTCCCCGCAGAAAACGTTTCCGTCGCTTGCTCCTGAGATGGCAGGGCGGCGGCTGAGATGTAAACAAAACATGGCGGCGGACCAAAGTTTCTCGAGTGATTTTATGCTGGATCAGTTCTATGTTCTTACCTAAAAGTGACGCTCATATTGTCAATAAAGCAGCACAGAAGCTTGGAACAGAGGAATGCACAAGTGGACTGGATGATGGAAGATGGCCGACGGAGGCTGTTCGCTGTGTTGTGTGTGTAAAGACTGTTTGAATGCATATATAGAAATATGTAAAGATGTGCCGGTTATTTTATCCTTAATTACACGCCGCAACCTCACTTACCTGATTCAAGATTATAGAATAAGATATTAAAATAAGAAGGAGTGATTGATTTTAACTAAAGTACACTGCTGTCCTGCTGTCCTGTGGCTTCGTGTCCTGGTGGAACGCCGACGTGAGTTTCGACAGGGGATGCTTGCAGCCTATGTTGATCTCAAGAAGGCGTTTGACTCAGTGCATCGTGAGTCACTCTGGGATCTTCTGCGACTTCGAGGGATTCCTGCAAGGACTATTGGTTTGATAACTGGTCTGTATTCTGGGACTGAGAGTGCTGTGAAGTGTGGGGCAGGTGTATCCGGCTTCTTTCCTGTGAATACAGGAGTGAGGCAAGGGTGCGTCCTTGCCCCATCACTTTTCAACGCTTGTATGGACTGGGTATTGGACAAGGTTGTAGATCAAAGTGATTGTGGAGCATCCGTCGGCAACACCAAGATCACTGATCTTGTTTTTACCGATGATGCAGTAATCTTTGCTGAGTCGCTGGAGGTCCTGGTGATGGCTCTCGAAGCGCTGCACGAGGAGGCAAAGCCTTTGGGACTTGAGGTCTCCTGGCTCAAGACCAAGGTCCAGGTATTTGAAGACTTACTAGATGAAGCAGTACAGTCTGTTCATGCGTGTGGCGAGGACATTGAGATCTTGGAAAGTATTACATACCTTGATAGCGCAGTCCATAATGACGGCGGGTCACGTCAAGAAGTCTTACGGCGGATTGGCATAGCCCACGGTGTTATGGACTCGCTCAGCGGGAGTATTTGGCGTTGTCGGTACCTATGCAGGAGGACAAAGATCCGGTTCTTCAAGTCGCTTGTGATCCCTGTCTTACTCTATGGTTGTGAGACATGGACACTAAATAGTGACTTGAAAAGACGAATCAATGCCTTTGGTAATAAGTGTCTTCGCAGAATCATGGGGTATCGCTGGGATGATTACGTGTCAAATCAGCGATTGCACCGTGAGACTGAATCGAGGCCTATTACCTGCATAGTCCGTCAGCGCCAACTTCGGCTATATGGGCATGTGGTACGCTACCCTGAAACCGATCCTTCCCATCGGGTTGTATCTGTAAGAGACAATCCGGCGTGGAGGAGGCCAAGGGGGCGCCCACAAGGCTCGTGGCTGGGGCAAGTTGATGTTTCTTGTCGAGAGCTGCTTGGTATGGGAAAGGAGCCTGCATGGGAACTCGCGCGTGGTGACCCCCGGGAGTGGCGTCGTAGGGTGGGCGAGGCGACGCGCCCCCCGGCGTATGCCCCCAATGATTGATTGACACTACTGTCACATTTTATTGAAGCACAAACCACCGCCCCGTCAGCCGAACGCGACAGTGCCCAAACAAACATTTCGCTTGCTGCCGCAACAAATTTTTGCGGGTCGGGCAATCATCTTCCATGGATGATTGAACAGCAAGCGAAATTTGAGCAATAAAAAAAAATTCGATTGCAAGCGAAATTTCACTTGCTCCCCCGCAGAAAACGCCTTTAATACTACATATATTTGCGTCTTGGGGTATTGAAAAGGCACAACACCGTGCACAGTAATGATATAAGGATTTTGACACTTTTGACCCCCCCCCAAATTTAGGGGAAACTCCCAAGTATGGGAACCCTGTAACCACTTCAGTTCATTCTTTTAACGTAATACTACATATATTTGCGTCTTAGGGTATTGAAAAGGTACAACACCGTGCACAGTAATGATATAAGCATTGTGACACTTTTAGGCCTCTTCCATTTGTGCCCAAGCTGCATGAACCAGTTCTTTCAGTTCAGGGTTAGGTTCTGGGTTCAGGGTTGGGTTCGCGTGTCACAAATGGAACGCAAAAACCCCGTTTTTTGTTTACAAACATACTCAGCTGGCGAGGCAATTTAAGAGAGAAGAGAGAGAGAGAGAGAGAGATAGAGAGGAAGGGGAGAGAGAGAGAGAGAGAGAGGAGAGAGAGAGAGAGAGAGAGAGAGAGAGAGAGAGAGAGAGAGAGAGAGAGAGAGAGAGAGAGAGAGAGAGAGAGAGAGATAACGAGAGATAACGAAAAGATAACGAGAGAGAAAACGAGAGGAGAGATAAGAGAGAGAGAGAAGAGAGAGAGAGAGAGAGAGAGAGAAAAAGAGAGAGAGAGAGAGAGAGAGAGAAGAGAGAGAGAGAGAGAGAGAGAGAAGAGAGAGAGAGAGAGGAGAGGATAAGAGGAGAGAGAGAGAGGAGAGAGAGAGAGAGAGAGAGAGAGAGAGAGAGAGAGAGAGAGGAGAGAAAAGAGAGAGAGAGAGAGAGAGAGAGAGAGAGAGAGAGAGAGAGAGAGAGAGGGAGAGAGAGAGAAGAGAGAGAGAGAGAGAGAGAGAGAGAGAGAGAGAGAGAGAGAGAAGAGAGAGATAACCAGAGAGTAGAGAGAGATAGAGAAGTAAGATCGGAGAAGAGTACGAGAGTAGACTACTAGTGTGAAGGGATCGAGGTCAAGGGAAGAGATCACGAAAAGAAATGGCTCAACGAGCCATGTTATGAACTCAGCTCTTTACTCGTGAAGGACACCCTTCAATAGATGGAATAGAGGCCTCACAGCATGTTGTTTTGATGTCTCTAGACCACCTTCGATCGTGCATGCGGAAAGTTCGATGCGAAATACGCCAGCGACATTTCGTTGAACTGAATTCCCAGTAACTGGTTTGAAAGGCAAATGTAAGAGGCTTTTGCGGAGGCTCATCGCATAGCGGACCTGTTCATCCAAATGGACGCGGCCTCGAGTGACACCTCTCTGTGAAGCTCTCTGGTTTCATCCACTCCTGTCACACACATCATACACGTCTTGCTGCCACCATTCTTCCATCTGCTACATACGACTATTTACCTCCAGCGACTTTGTCCTGGCTCTGAAGAGTAAATCCTGTTGTGTATGTATAATCATTAAGGATTTAGATATATAAGCTACTATATATAGTGCCCAAGAATGGCAGTTTCTGTTCTCTTGTTTTAGAACATAGTAAAAGGATTCAACACTCTATCTTAGAGGATTGAGATACACATAAGTGTAATCTAGGATTAAGTGCCTTATATATTTAGTCATTTATACGTAGCTACCAGAATGTACTACGGCTCACTGTGGGAAGCCATCTTGTATAAGCCATGTAGAAATAAACATGCTAAGCTTAAAAGCTGTATGTCCTTCGATCCTTACAAGGAGCAAAGTCGGCGACGAGATAGGATTACTGTATAGTAACGTCTGATCCTACACACAGGTGTCTGAGAGCTGTACGTGAACACAACGCAAATAGGCCCGGTTCACACTTCACGTTTTTGCTGGACGTAGTCTACGTGCGTCTTGTCATCAGTGACTCACAGTACGTCACAGTGACGTCACTTCCTGCCTGTGTAATGTGAACACAAGCTCCCCGCGACCACCACATTGCTGTAGCAGTGATGACGTCACTAACCTTGAAAGACGCGCGTCCCAGCTCACATTATTCGGAGCTCCCAATTCTTTCTACGGGGCTGCGGGAGTGGCGGGGTTACGTCTCTGATCGCCATGCCCACGTAGACACGGACAGCAAAAACGTGTAGTGTGAACCCCGCCTTAGACACAACATAACACTGGCGGCGAGATGGGATTACTGTATAGTAACGTCTGATCCTACACACAGGTATGTCTGAGAGCTGTACGTGAACACATGCAAATAGACACAACATAACACTGGCGACGAGACCGGAGCAGCCCTTGGACTACCGCAGCAGAGACGGACAGCAACATACCCTTAGATGTGGCTCAGCCCCCAGTGTTCTCCGTGGCGGAGGATCCAGCTTCAGTGGCCAGTAGGTGGAAGAAGTGGATCAAGAGTTTCAAGTTCTACCTAGACGCCACAGGTGTAACGAACGCAGGTCAGAAGCGAGCTCTGTTACTACATGTAGCAGGTCAGGATGTGCAAGAAAGTTTTGATACACTGACTGGTACCCTGAACACCTATGAGGAAGTTCTTACTGCACTTGATACATATTTTGCTCCTCCGAGTAATATCAGATATGAGAAGGTATTATTTAGGCAGATTCAACAGGAGCCAAATGAACCCACAGATACCTTTGTTACAAGATTAAAGTAATCGTCCAGACCATTTCATCATTCCTGATTTAATGCAATCAAATCATAGCCATTAACGAGTATATCAACAACACGTCGTCACTTTTTGTATCCAGTCAGCCGTTTTTAAATAATCCGCAATCAAAATCTGCAAATTCCCCGAGTTTTCAAAACGCTCTCAAGGTTTGCAGACGCTCAGGCTCAGGCTCGGTGACGTAGCATCAGGGAGGCTCATCTTCCCGCGCTGATCAGAGAGGCACGTAAACACAGAGACAAATATAGTACTTGAAGATATTTGGGTATTTCTGATAGATTCTTTTTGCTATATGCCACATGCATGCATCATTTATGGGTGCAGCAAGACAGCTGTGCCTTTCCAGAAAAGTTTGCACACGGAAAGGAGTGGCGTGTGTAGGGTGATACACGCCTATAGTGTGTTGGGGCGAGCAGTTGTGTTGAGAAACGGCGCCCCCCCGTAAGACAGTGACTCAGTCCAACACTATACCAGACCAGGTGGCCCTGTTAGACAGGGACGCCAGGACTGGCAGCAGCGGTGGACCACCACGACTGTGAGGCTTTGCCTCTTAACCAGACCAAGTAAACCAGTTGTGGAGTGGGCGTGCCCTGTGGTGAGAGACCCTGTGGTGGTGTGGCTGTCACACTTTCTGCCTTCCCGCCCGCATATTTTCCAACTCTATGCTGTAGTTAATGCTAGTATGTGGTTTCCGAGTAATGACGTTTGACTGTAGCTCCAAAACTAACCATAGGATTTTCTCGAAAGTACCTTCATTGTGATTCCCACACACACATGGTTTAACCTTATTTACCAATCCATGTTTTCGAGAAGTGCCAGGTCCTCCTGCTGAACCTCAGGCTCTGCTAACACCTGTTCATCCACCTCGTACTCGGGCTCAAACATAGGATTCCATGACAATCTGAGGTTCGTTTTCCTCATATTATACGCGACCTGCGTCATTTCTTTCGGTGTCAGATTGAGCATCGTTCTCTAGATCTGTCACAGCGACAGATTCACTGTCTGACACCGAAGTACAATCGCTCATCATAACATTTGCCGACAGGTGTCAGACAGAGTGTCTGCGGGCGTCCCTGTTCTGACGTCATCAATAACAGTCGTAGCCCTGTTGGAGGGAAGATTTTTTTTTTCGCGCGCTTTTTACAAAAGTCGTGTTTTTACGGAAATAAGGCCTGGAAATAAATTATTTTTGGTGGATTAGGTGTTTTGAATGTGCATTCAACATAATTCGGCAAAAAAAAATTGGGTCTGGACGATTACTTTAAGGAAGTTGGCAGAGACCTGTAACTTTCATGACATAGAGGATGCAATTCTAGATCAGGCAATAGAGAAATGTTCTTCATCTCAGTTAAGGAGGAAGGTTCTCCAAGAGAGAGACATTACCTTGGATACATTTCTACAGCTGGCTAGAGCCATGGAAGCAGCTGATAGGCAGGCAAACTTCATTGAAGGTAGTCGTTTGCGTGCTCAAGCAGCACAAGTGAACCATGTTAAACAAGAGTTCAAAATTTCAGGCTAGAAATGCTGGTACTGAAGGTAAAAACAAGGTAACACAGAAAATAGGCAATGAGTATAAATCTGAGAAAAAGTGTATTAGGTGTGGTGATAGCAATCATCTCAGTTATCACAGAGATAAATGTCCAGCCATCAACAAAACTTGCTCAGCATGTGGTAAATTAGGCCATTTTTCAAAGTATTGTAGAAACAAGAAAAGGGCGAATGCTACAACCACGGACTCCACTACTCCAAATACCAATGTACCGCATAAGTTGACATATGGTGCTGTAGATAACTCAGATTTTGCTTTCAGAGTAAATTCAATTGGTAGCAATCATAACAGGATAATGCTTGATGTAACCTTGGATGGTGTTCCTATGAAAATGGGAACACCAACAAAATTAGACACTGCAGCAGATGTTACTCTCATGTCTGAGGAGTCAGCTAGAGCTATCCCTAATCTAAATGTGCAACCATGTTCCAGGCAGATAACAAATTATAATACCAATCCAATAGAAGTCAAAGGTATGGCAAAGGTGAATGTCTGCTATGATAATAGGGAATATAGAAATATGCCTATTATTGTTGTCAAAGGACCAGGACATCATTTGTTTGGATTAGATTGGGTAAGCAAAATCCCTGTGAATTGGAACACAGTATTGAAGGTGGACTCAGAAGTGAAGGGAAATTTAGCAAAGTGTGGTGCCAGGGTTTTTATGTTTGTTGCTTGCACCTTTATATTGAATGATATTAACTTGTTAGAATTCTACCTTGATTACAACTGAATTGAGAATTGAAATTTGTCTTATGACTTCACTATTTGATTATAGTACGAACACTTCTCGCTGCGGAGAGTACTGAAATGGGAATGAACTTAAGGGGAAGGGGTAGGAGTTAAGGTTAAGGGGAAGGGGTAGGAGTTAAGGAGTAAGGGGAAATGCTGCCACCAGCTCAGGCAAGTAGTTCTATGGTTTTACTTCCTGAGCATGTTTTTAATATATATAAGATTTATTTTGGTAGTCGGGGTTGATACTTAGAATTACACCGAGTAAGGCTGAAACTCTTTTTGTTTGGAGAACGTGGGGAAGTATTTCCATAACACGCGGAATAATCACCTGGGGTTTTCACTAAATAACACAAGAACTATATTTGAAACATCATCCTATTTATTCATCATGAAATATTATTTCTCTGTTTGAGATCTTAGACACATATATAGACTCTAATCTGGAACGGGCAAGCTCTCCAGAGCATAACCTCCCTCCCTGAATTACATTCTTAGAACTACCACCTATGTCCGTATCAACTGAGCACTATAGGTATACATGGAGAATATAAGAGGGGAATATAAGAGTAAGAATGTTGTTTGCGTTTCACTTAAAAACCATGTGACGGGGTTTTTCGTCAGACTGAGATGTCCGTCTGAGCCTGTAGTGAAGTGAATGAGAGACTCCGTTAATACCACTTATAAGGATGGGGCAGGTCTCCTATGCATTAATGAAACTAAACAACTGTACCCATATATGAGCATATAGATTGATATATTATAACAAGGAGGGGGGGGGGGAAATAGGAGCGAGTTACTGAGGACTTACCTGTAGTGAAGTGAATGAGAGACTGGCCCCCTTGTGGTAAGACAAAACGAGGTTGGAATGAGTAGCGGGAAAAAGGGGAATGTTCGGATCCTTACGAAGGCTTCCACTGAAGAGAGTATAAGACCTCGAATGACTCTAATTAACTAATGAAACAAGTATACATATGAAATGGCTGCCTATAATACAGTTCTTTAACTTTGATATAGAAGAATTTAATATGTTTATGCTAATATCCGGGGAGAGTGTTATTTCCTTTCGTTCAAGCCCACGAACGCGTTTTTTAGAGAGACGAGGTATTGGAGTCGAAACATAAATTTGGTCGACTTTTAATTTAGCAAATAACTCGACTAACACACCCATTTATAAACGTGATCTGTCACTATTGTGTCTATTTTGAAGGACATTAAGAAACTAAGAGTGTTCCTTGATCTGATAGGAGGGTGAGGAGAGGATGAAAAGTTTTGAAACTACCAGTTATCGACGATCGCGAATTAAATGTCCCACGCATTTTGACTCGTATCCGGAGTGTATGGGGGGAGGGAGTGGGGGAGGGGGGGGATAGAAGTGGGAGATAGAAAGAAAGAGGATAAATTTTACGAGAAACGAAAAGATTGAATTGACCTTAATATGATAGGAATACCCATCCTATCTCTTCCGAATACCGGGCATTACAAAAGGTATTGTCAGAATTTGAGGATGAATTTAAAGATGGTCTAGGTACTGTTAAGGCTACTTTAAGTCTGAAACCTGAAGCCACTCCTAAATTCTGCGCTCCACGCCAGATCCCTTTTGCTTTAAAACCTTTAGTGGAATAGGAGATTAAAAGACTGACAGACAACCAGACTTGGGAAAAAGTCATATATTCAGATTGGGGTACACCATTAGTGCCTGTTGTTAAGGGAGATGGTGGCATAAGGTTGTGTGGTGACTTTAAAGTAATCGTCCAGACCATTTAATCATTCCTGATGCGATGTAGTTAGAGTATAGCCATTATCGAGTGTATCAACAATATGGTGTCACTTTTTGCATCCAGTCAGCCGTTTTTGAATAATCCGCAATCAAAATCTGTAAATTCTCCGAGCTTCAAAAACGCTGCTGGCAACTGGCAGACGATGCGCCACGGCTCGGTGACGTCACTGTAGATGGTCTGCTCTCCCCGCGCTAATCCAGAAGCACGTAAACACAAGAGATAAATATAGTACTTGAAGAATTGTTGGTGTTTCTGATAGATTTTTTTAACGATATGGTATACACATGCATCCTTTATGGGTGCAGCAAGAAAGCTGTGCCTTTCCAGAGAAGTTTGCACACATATCAGACCAATAGGCGAGAAATGTGTAAAAAAATTTGGTGCGTCGGACGGACGTTGGTGCGTTGGGGTGAAGGTAGGGAAACGGGGGTGGGTGTTGGTGTTGGGGGAAGGGGAAGGGGATGGTTGTTAGTGGTGGGTATTGGTGGTGGGGGAATGGGATGGGTGTTGGTGGTGGGGGAAGGGGATGGGTGTTGGTGATGAGGGAAGGGGATGGGTGTTGGTAGTGGGGGAAGGGGATGGTTGTTAGTGGTGGGGGAAGGGGCTGGGTGTTAGTGGTGGGGGAATGGGGTGGGTGTTAGTGGTGGAGGAAGTGGGTGGGTGCTGGTGGTGGGGGAATGGGATGGGTGTTGGTGGTGGGGTAAGGGGATAGGTGTTGGTGGTGGGGGAAGGGGATGGGTGTTCGGTGGTGAGGGGAGGGGATGGGAGTTAGTGGTGGGGGAAGGGGTGGGTGTTAGTAGTGGGGGAAGTGGGTGGATGTTGGTGGTGGGGGAAGGGGATAGGTGTTGGCGGTGGGGGAAGGGGATGGGTGTTGGTGGTGGGGGAAGGGGATGGGTGTTGGTGGTGGGGGAAGGGGATGGGTGTTCGGTGGTGGGGGAAGGGGATGGGAGTTAGTGGTGGGGAAGGGGGTGGGTGTTAGTGGTGGGGGAAGGGGATGGGTGTTGGTGGTGGAGGTAGGGGATGGGTGTTCGGTGGTGGGGGAAGGGGATGAATGTTGGTGGTGGGGGAAGGGGATGGGTGTTGGTGGTGGGGGAAGGGGGTGGATGTTGGTGGTGGGGGAAGGGGATGAATGTCGGTGGTGGGGGAAGGGGATGGGTGTTGGGAGTGGAGATGTGGGTGGGAACGGGGGTTGGTGTTGGGGGAAGGGGATGGGTGTTGGAAGTGGGAATGTGGGTGGGAACATGGGTGGGTGTTGTGGGATGTGGGTGGGTGTTGGGGATGAAGTAGAGTGAATAATAGCAGATTCTTGAAGGACTCCAGCATCCCCCCCCTCTCTCTCTCTCGGTGAACACCTACAATGACGTCATCAATAATATTCGCGGGCCTGTTGAAAGGATGAAACTTTTTTTCCCGCGCTTTTTACAAAAGTCGTGTTTTTACGGAAATAAGCCGTGGAAATGAATTATTTTTTGTGGATTAGGTGTTTTGAATGAACATTCAACATATTTATGCAAAGAAAAATGGGTCTGGACGATTACTTTAAAGTAATCGTCCAGACCAATTTTTTTTTGCCTAATTATGTTGAATGTACATTCAAAACACCTAATCCACCAAAATTAATTTATTTCCAGGCCTTATTTCCGTAAAAACACGACTTTTGTAAAAAAGCGCGCGAATTTTTTTTTCTTCCCTCCAACAGGGCTACGCATGTTATTGATGACGTCACAAAAGGGACGCTCCAATGTAAACAACACTCGTCTGCCTCTGTGAGACCTGTCGGCAAATGTTATGATGAGCGATTGTACTTCGGTGTCAGACAGTGAATCTGTCGCTGTGATAGATCTAGAGTACGATGCTTAATCTGAGACCGAACTAAATGACGTTGCTCGCGTATATGAGGAAAACGAACCAGATTGTGATGGGAGCCCAACCCTATATGTTTGAGCCAGAGTACGAGGTGGATGAACAGGTGTTAGCGGAGCCTGCTGAGGTTCAACACTACTACACACACAAACACTTCTACACACACACACACAAACACTACTACACACACACAAACATTACTACACACACAAACACTACTACACACACACACACACACACACACACAAACACTACTACACACACACACACAAACACTACTACACACACACACACACACACACAAACACTACTACACACACACACAAACACTACTAACACACACACACACTACTACACACACACACAAACACTACTACACACACACACACACTACTACGCACACACACACACACAAACACTACTACGCACACACACAAACACAAACACTACTACACACACACACACAAACATTACTACACACACACACACACACACACACACAAAAACACTACTACACACACACACATGTAATGCCCGGTATTCGGAAGAGATAGGATGGGAATTCCTATCATACAATTCCCGGATTAGGTCTGTAAGAAGGATAAAAAAATTTCAATCTCCATACACTGTTCTGGGGCCAGTTGCCACCTAGACCCCGCATCTGGGGGGAACAGATTATCGTTATTATACTAAGGTCAATCAAACTTTTGTTCGCCTAATATTTATCCTTCCATCTTTCTTCTTTCTATCTCGCACTTCTATCTTCCTCCCTTCCCTCACTCCCTCCCCCCCCAGACACTCCGGGTACGAGTCCAAATTCGTGGGACAATAATTTCGCGATCATCGATAACTAGTAGATTCAAAACTTTTCATCCTCCCCTCACCCTCCTATCAGATCAAGGAACACTCTTAGATTCTTAATGTCCTTCAAAATAGTCACCATAGTGAAAGATCACGTTCATACATGAGTGGGTTAGTCGTGGTATTCGCTAAATTGAGAGTCGACCAAATTTCTATCCCGTCTTACCATACCTCGTCGCTCTGAAACACATGTTCGAAGGCTACCCACGAAGGGAGGATATCTTTCCCTGGATATTAGTGTAAAAATATTAAATTCTTCTATATCAAAATTAAAGAACTGTATTATAGGCAGCCATTTCATATGTATACTTGTTTCATTAGTTAATTAGTCATTCGAGGTCTGATAATCCCTTCAGGAGAGGCCGTTTCATAGGATCCGAACATTCCCCTTCTTCCCGCCCTTCATCCCAACCTCGCCTTAGTTACCTCGAGGGAGCCAGTCTCTCATCCACTTCACTATAGGTAAGACCTCTGTAACTCGCTCCTATTTCCCCCCCCCTTCCTTGTTATGATATATCTATCTATATTCTCATATATAGGTACAGTTGTTCAGTTTCACTAACGCATAGGAGGCCTGCCCCATCCTTATAAGTGTTATTAACACGAGTCTCTCATCCACTTCACTATAGGAAACCAGGCCACATGGTACAGTGAATCCCACACCAACTCATTACTCTCACATTTTCTCTCCTATATATATATATATATTCCATGTATACCTATAATGCTCAGTTGATACGGACATAGGTGGTAGTTCTAAGAATGTAATTCAGTAAGGGAGGTTATGCTCTGGAGAGCTTGCCCGTTCCAGATTAGAGTCTATATATGTGTCTAAGATCTCAAACAGAGAAATAATATTTCATGATGAATAAATAGGATGATGTTTCAAATATAGTTCTTGTGTTATTTAGTAAAAACCCCAGGTGATTATCCCGCGTGTTATGGAAATACTTCCCCACGTTCTCCAAAAGAGTTTTCAGCCTTACTCGGTGTAATTCTAAGTATCAACCCCGACTACCAAAATAAATCTTATATATATTAAAAACGTGCTCAGGAAGTAAAACCATAGAACTACTTGCCTGAGCTGGTGGCAGCATTTCCCCTTACTCCTTAACTCCTACCCCTTCCCCTTAATCTTAACTCCTACTCCTTCCCCTTAAGTTCATTCCCATTTCAGTACTCTCCGCAGCGAGAAGTGTTCGTACTATAATTAAATAGTGAAGTCATAAGACAAATTTCAATTCTCAATTCAGTTGTAATCAATGAAAAATCCTAACAAATTAATATCATTCAATATAAAGGTGTCAGTAACAACAACCTATAAAAACCCTGGCACCACACACACACTACTACGCACACACACAAACACAAACACTACTACACACACACACAAACACTACTACACACACACACACACACTCACACACAAACACTACTACTACACACACACAAAAACACTACTACACACACACACAAACACTACCACACATACACACACACACACAAACACTACTATACACACACACAAACACTACTACACACACACAAACACTACTACACACACACACAAACACTACTACACACACAAACAGTACTACACACACACAAACACTACTACACACACACAAACACTACTACACACACACACACACACACACTACTACACGCACACACACACACACACACAAACACTACTACGCACACACACACACACACTACTACGCACACACACACACACAAACACACACTCACACACAAATACTACTACACACACACAAACACTACTACTACACACACACAGCAGAGCGGGAAGAGGAGCCTCCCTTTTGCTACGTCACCGAGCCGTGGCGCATCGTCTGCCAGTTACCATAAGCGTTTTCGAAGCTCGGGGAATTTACAGATTTTGATTGCGGATTATTCAATAACGGCTGACTGGATGCAAGAAGTGACAACATATTGTTGATACACTCGATAATGGCTATACTCTAATTACATCAAATCAGGAATGATGAAATGGTCTGGACGATTACTTTAAAGTAACTTTAAATTCCCAGTTGCAAGTTGCACAGCATCCACTACTTCCGAGACTTGATGATATGTTTGCAGCCATAGGTAATTGTAAAATATTTTCAAAGATAGGCTTAAAACATGCTTTCCAACAACTTGTCATGGATGAAAAATCCCAAGAGTTATGTACACTAAACACACACATGGGACTGTACCGTCCAAGGAGACTACCCTATGGTGTAGCTAGTAATCCTGCTTTATGGCAACAAACAATGGATAAGATTTTCAATGGACTGGAAGGTACTTTTTGCTTTGTAGATGATATTTTAGTTGCAGGAAAGGATGAAGCTGAACATCTAGCACGACTTAAATCGGTCTTAGAAGTGATAAAGAATAATGGATTAAGAATACGTATGGATAAGTGTCACTTTGCCGTCACTTCAGTTGAGTACTTAGGCTTCAAAGTAGATATTCAAGGTATACATAAGACTACTGATAAAATTTAAGCCATCAGAGATGCTAAAGTACTAGAAACCAAGGAGGAGTTGCAATCTTTTCTAGGACTGGTAACATTCTATGGGAGGTTCATACCTAACCTAGCCACAATAGCACATTCTTTGTATGCTTTGCTAAAGAGAGACACGGAATAGAACTGGTCTCCAGAATGCACAGTAGCTGTGAATCAAATCAAGGCGGAAATTACCTCATCCACATTATTAATTCACTTTCAACCTAACTTACCCGTAAAATTAGTATGTGATGCTTCTTCTTACGGAGTAGGAGCAGTGTTAGCTCATATCATGCCCGATCAAACTGAGAGGCCAATTGCTTTTGCATCCAGGTCATTAAACAAAGCAGAAAAAAATTACTCACAAATTGAGAAAGAAGCCCTGGCTGGTCGAGAGCCCTTTGGGGTTAAAAAGTTTCATATGCTACCTATATGGAAAGCAAAGGTTTACTATAGTTACACACCACAAACCTCTTCTAGCAATACTTGGACCTAAGTCAGGACTTCCTACATTAGTTGCAGCCAGACTACAGATGGGCAATAATCTTGGCAGCTTATTCCTATGATCTGGAGTATTGCTCAACTACAAAAATGGGAAATGCGGATGCCCTATCACGCTTGCCTGTAGAAAGAGCTCCAGATAGTTATGACTGTGATATACTTCTAGTAGAAAGTCTAGATTTACCTCTTACAGCTAAAGACATAAGGTACAGCTATTAAGAAAGATCCTGTATTATCACTGTTGTTAGAAGGAATAGTTTCAGGACATAGACGGTTGTCAGGTATAGAGGAGTGTAAACCTTACCTTGCAGTGTGGTCAGAATTATCTACTGAACAGAACTGTATACTGAAGGGATCTAGAGTTGTTATTCCCAAATGTTTACGTCAACGACTCCTGCAAGAATTGCATGCTGACCACCAGGGAATTGTTCGATCTAAGGCTATTGCTAGGACATTTGTGTGGTGGCCAGGCATGGATAAAGAAATTGAGGGTTATGTTAAACAATGTCTTAACTGTGCAGCACATCAGAATAATCCAAAGCCTATAAGAATGCACCCATGGGAACAACCTCGATATGCATGGCAACAATTACATATTGACTATGCAGGACCATTTTTGGGCCATTCTTTATTGATTGTGGTAGATGCCTTCAGTAAGTGGCCAGAGGTTATCCCCATGCATTCTACTACTTCACAAGCTACCATTAATGATTTAATGCAAGTCTTTGCTACACACAGTTTTCCAGAGAGAATTGATAGTGATAATGGACCTCAATTTTGCTCAAGTGAGTTTGCACAATTCCTCAATGTTAATTGTATTCACCACACCAAATCTCCACCTTATCACCCAGCTACTAATGGGGAAGCGGAACGTTTTGTGCAAACATTTAAGCATAATATGAAGTGCAGAGGTGCCTCTTCTGCAAATGTTCTCCTTAATGTTCATAAGTTTTTGTTAGCTTATAGGACCACAGAGCATGCTGTCACTGGAATGACACCTTCAAACCTGTTAATGGGAAGGAGGATAAGGAATAAATTAGATTTACTAGTCCCAGATTTCCAAGCACAGCAGTGTCAGAAACAATGGAATCAGTTGATGCCACAAAAAGTACCTCATTATCCTCTTGCTTCATCAGTAATGGTACGTTCTTATAGTACAACTGAGAAATGGGTACCTGGAAGGATCAGGAAGGAACTAGGCAATTTATACTATGAAGTGGATGTAGATGGAAAAACTACAACTCGTCATGTACATCAGTTACTCCAGGGAAGGAAGAATGGCTGAGGGGAATGAGAAATCAACACTGGAATGGTACAGGAGAAAGGACGAGCCACGGTATGAAAGGTTCTATGATGGTGGCTATGAACCTCCAGTACCGGGATACACTGCCAAGTGTAGGACCTCCAACACCATACCAGACCAGGTGGCCCTGTTAGATAGGGACGCCAGGACTGGAAGCAGCGGTGGACCACCACCACAGTGAGGCTTTGCCTCTCAACAAGACCAAGTAAACCAAGTAAGTAAACCAAGTATGGAGGGGATTGTTATGTTGTGTCTATTTGCGTTGTGTTCACGTATACAGCTCTCAGACACCTGTGTGTAGGATCAGACGTTACTATACAGTAATCCCATCTCGTCGCCGACTCCGCTCCTTGTACGGGTCGAAGGACATACAGTTTTTAAGCTTAGCATGTTTATTTCTACATGGCTTATACAAGATGGCTTCCCACAGTGAGCCGTAGTACATTCTGGTAGCTACGTATAAATGACTATAGGCGTTTTCTGCGGGGGATTTTTGGTTGCAATCGGAAAATTTTCGGTTGCAAACGGTCACAACAACAACAACAAATGATTGCGGGTCGGGCCAATCATCTTCCCTGGATGGTTGAACAGGGATCGAAATTTGAGCAACCGAAAATTTTTCGGTTGCAATCAGGATCCCCGCAGAAAACGCCGTAAATATATAAGGCACTTAATCCTAGATTACACTTATGTGTATCTCAATCCTCTAAGATAGAGTGTTGAATCCTTTTACTATGTTCTAAAACAAGAGAACAGAAACTGCCATTCTTGGGCCCACTATATAGTAGCTTATATCTAAATCCTTAATGATTATACATACACAACACTCCTTTCCCCTATGGGAAGATTACAGGTCCAGCCGCACTGGTGGTACACCCCTATTTCTCCTTTCTGGAAGTACTCTTGTGCCACCTGTGTTAGCTGTACTGAAATCCTGACTGTCACTGTGTGTATCATCTATGGCATCAGTGTGACTCAAATTCCTGCCTTCCTGATTTTCCTGGAGTGGATAGGAGGCTAAGTGGAGTTAATTTATATTTAGAAGTATTCCAAACTATTTCTGCCATTAGGAGTTTGTACGTGGCAATTACTTGAGGTAGGATGGTAGAAGGTGAGTATAATAATTCTAGAGTCCTTTCTCGCCCTTATTAGTTTTTTTTTCTCCAAACCTTCACAGATCACTTCAGATACCTTTAAAACGTACACAGGCCCACCGAGAGGGGGGGGGGGGGGGGTCTGCCGGGGCATTTGCCCCGGGGTCCATGGGATTTTGGGGGGCCCATTGAGGCTTTGATGGGCCCATAGGACCCATCAAACATAGAGGGCTTGCTTGTAGAACTGACAGATCTCCGAAATAACTGAAAAGCTATGTGGAATGAAGCAAAGCTAGTTGCTTCAGACCTGGACATCAAGGTGAAGCTGTATCGTGGTCGTGGTAAAGTAGCTGGACCTAAACGCAAAAGAAGATTTCATGATGATGGTGATGGCACAGCAGTTCAGATTTAGCAGAACAAAATGAAGCAGATGAGTCACCTGAAGAAGAATTTTTCAGAAAGTCTGCGTTACATATATACATTATTGAATAATTAATTGGCTGACTGACTCTTACATTCAAAGCTGCCAAGAATATTTCTGAAAACTTCAGTTTCCTCTGGACTGGAAGTACCTAACAATATCAGCAAAGGAGCTCACTTAAATAAAAATCACCGGCAGATAAGTATCCTGCCGATATCAGTCATGATATCGTGGTGGAAATGAAGCACCTAGAAACAGTTCATCGCTCAAATTTTGGGCAAAGCCAACTAAGCCTATTGCAGCTTTGAATTGCTTGACAACTGAGTGCAGACTAGAAGGGCTCTTCCCAAATGTATCTGTCAGCCTGCGCATTCTGCTAACAATCCCTGCCACTGTCGCCTCTGCAGAGCGCTCATTCAGCAAACTCAAGCTGATAAAAAAAATGTCTACGAGCAACAATGACCCAAGCACGACTTGTGGACTTGGCTAGATTCAGTATTGAGTTTCAACTAGATCTCTTGATTTTGATGTGCTTCATAATTTTGCCAAGAGGAAAGCAAGGAAAGCTCCATTGTTTGTCAAATGAATGTGCCATTTATGTATTATGTATGTAATCTTGATGTATTGTATTATGATTTTACTTTTACTATTGATTTCGCATATATAAATATGTAGTATAGTATAATATGTTGAATCTGTATTGTTAGACCTCACTCACCAGACGTCGGGAATCAACCGCCGTCAGCTAACCATTCGGCGATCAGCTGGTCCGCCATGACAGGGATGTCATGTCATGACGTCATAGCGCTCCATATTCAAAAGGAGTTCACCTTTGTTCCATACATCAACACTCTCGTCCTTCTCTTCTTAGTTGACAACACTTCCGTCCTTCTTCTCTTCTTCCCAGTGCTTGTGAAAGACCACAAAATATGTAACCAAATACATAGCTTCTTCTTCCCAGTTCTTGGGAAGGACCTCGAATATGTATCTAAATACATAGCTGCTTCTTCCAAGTTCTTCGAAATATGTATCCAAATACATAGCTATTATATATCCCCATTATATAGCTACTATAATCCCCATGGACAGCTATTCTAGTTCCGGCCGACTGCAGCTCTCGCAGTCGCTCTGTTGATGCCCCCTTCTTGGTGAGGCAATCAGCTAGTTGTCCAGACTTATCCACCCAAGCCACTTCGGTAACCTCTCCACGCTCCAACATATCACATAGCACAGCAATGTCAATCCGCAGTCTCCCATCTTCTACACACCGACACGATTGAAGAGCGTCTACCAGGCTCTTGTTATCGGTGAAACACCTTATCTTAAGAATCCCACAGTTGGAGATTTCATGCAGAAGCTTAGCGAGATACACTGCTGTCTCAGCACACTCCAACAGCGCCAGGGCCTCAGCGGACAGGGTGGATTTAACAACTCTCTTGATCTTCTTTGACTGCCAGTAAACGGGACATCTCTTTCCACCATTGTCCCGTAAGAATATAGCAAAACCTCCTTGTGACCGCTAAGTTGGCAAACGAAGCATCTGAAAAGCACTCCAAGTAGCAATCTTCTAGTTCCTCCATCTTTGGCATATATAACTTCACAATATCTGTCTTAACTCTTGCTATCACTTTGTTAAGCCGCAGAAGATCAGCCACAATCGCCCGACTACATGCCACACTCAACTCGCACACATCAAAGGCTATGTCTAGCCGGGTATGCGTGGCTATCCAATTTAACTGGCCCACTAGCGCCCTATATTCTGACCTTTCTGACTCCGACAATTCGCTCGATTTTACAGTTGCCCGTTGTCTGCAGACTGGTAATGGAGTCAAGGTCGATGCATACTGAAGCTGGTCCAATGTTATACTTCCATCCTCATAGGAGACAATGTTCAGACCCACATACTTAAATGCCTTGGACTCAGTGCTATCGATGAGGAAAACTTGACCTAACGGGTCTATCACATGCTTCTTGAAATCAGGAGTCCCAGTCCAAAGAAAGTCATCCACGTAAATACACACCACGCCTTCAACCTTGCTGTTACATCTCCAGGAGAACAACGCTGAATCCAGTGAAGACACCATAGCTCCAAGATCCAGTAACTGATTTTTCACTCGCAGGTACCAATGTCTAGCCGCATCACACAAACCGTAAACTGTCTTCTTCAGCTTCCATAGTTGTCCACCAGCAAACTCCGGCGGAGGTCGTAGATATACAACTCTTCCAATCTTGTTACCCTGCAAATAGGCAGCTTTCACATCTAGGGAGTGACAGTTCCAACCGTGGAAGCAGCAATTGCTAGTGCCAAACGCACCGCTTCCTTAGAACATGTAGGCGAATCTTTCCGAATTTCACCTGTGTTCTCTTCGAATCCCCTCGTAACCAAACGTGCCTTCACCACTGTCTGTCCTCCTTTGACTTTTTCTGTCACAACCCACCATACCGAGAATGCCACCTGTCCAACATCTTCCACCTCCTCATATACATCATTTTCCTGCCAGTTTATAATCTCTTTCTCCTTGGCACACAGCACCTCCTCTCAGTTGAAAAGAACCATCATCTCTGTAGTATCATCGACCACCTACCAAGTGCTAAAGTCCCTGTTCAAATCTGCCCAGGAGATGCTTCCATCCAAGTCCCACCTAAAATTATAAGTCCTTATATTTTCCGGTGGCCTTACCAACTCTACCCACCACACGCCCAGACACCAATTCACCGCTCTCAGGTCGTACACCCTGTATTCGTTGACCAGAGGTGAGTCTTGTAGGCTGATTTGGAGCTGACTCAAGGCCTGGTTCACTCGATTCGCTTGAATCATCACCGACCTCAGGCTCACACGGACCATCTCCACTCTCCGACTCCTCATCAGGTGGATACTCCTTCGATGATGGCCCTGTTTCCTTGTCCTCTTTCTGCACAGTCTGAATTTTGTTAATATCTCCTCCAGCTGTCGAGTCCCTACCTGGAGCACGCGCCAACCGACACTCATGAACTCTTACATAGACACCCCCATGTCTCACCAAAATCTGCTTTCCATCCTTGCCAATTACAATGCCAGGGCCGTGCCACTCACTACTGTTGTTTCTCTTGTAGAACACCTCATCTCCATTCTGCACATCATTAAGATTGCTTGAACGTATGTTGTGTCGCAAAGCTCTCGCCAAGCGTTCACCTGATTCAATCTTAACAAACTCTTGTCTTGCCAAGTGAAGAGCATTTAAATTGTTTCTCACAATGTCTGATGCCGAAGCAGATTCCAATGCTGGAGGGTCATTCGTAAACACATTAGGCAATCCAGGGTTATGACCAAAAACTAGCTGATTAGGGAAAAAACCCGTATAGTTGGTTAGGGCATTTCTCGCTGAGACTGCCCAGGCCAAGGCCACACCCAATTCACACTTGCTGACTGCCATAATTTTCCTTACGATATCACCGATCACTGCATTTAAACATTCGCGCACACCGTTGCTCCAGGGACTCTCCGCTGAGGTTGTCATAATCTTAATGTTGAATGCCTCTCCAGTCTCCAAGTGACCTCATATCTTCATTGTTGAACTCACAGCCATTGTCCGTTAGGATCTTTCCAGGCGCGCCGAAGGTAACAATCCAGTTCTGAAACACAGCCTTGATAATGGTGGACGCACGTTTATCTCCAATCACTGTTGCCGTACAGTATCTATACTAGTTGCCAAATCAACAACAACCAAATGTTTTTATTGCCCCAGGCCTTTAGGTTCATAGCAATGACCTCATTCAATTTAGACGCCATAGGCATGCTAACTATGGGACGTGGTTTAGCCTTCCCAAATTTAAAGCAGACCTCACACTCCTCGGTTACCTTTTGGACAGACAGCCCGTTCCAGTTCTGAATTCTCAATCCCTGCATTACTGATGAGTTTGATAAGCTTTGCTGATGTGGGGTGTCCAAACTGCCTGTGAAGTTTTGAAGCTGTCTTCTTCACATCCCTCCCCTTCACAGCAGCCAAAGAAATCATTCCCCCTAACTCCAGTCCTTGTCACGCTGATATCGGCAATAGATAATGACCTGCTGCTGACGTCTGTAGATCAATCACCCTTCCACGAATCTTGACTTGGTCTGTAGCAAAGTTTACTAACATCTCTGCCTTTTTCATCGAACGGCTGCTCAACAGTAATGAAATATTACAATACAACACATCCGTCACAATTCTTGCACTCATATTTCCAATAGAACAAGGCAATGTGACCCGTTTAATGGAAGGGACAGTGGCACCATCAGCAAAGGTAAACGTGGAGATTGACTTCTCTTCTACAATCTTATCCCGTTCATAATCACTAAGGCTACTCAAAAAACCATTAAGCCAGCCAGTTCCACACACTGTAGTAGAACACCCTGAGTCCAGTACTGCACAGCCCTTGGCATCGTTCACAAGCCCACTTAATTTAACATCACTATCTCCGTCTCCAGCATAACCTAAAAATAATGATAATAATAAATAATATGCTGCCTTAGGATCTCCCTCAAGACTTCCACCTGCTGCTGCAGAGACTTCCATTATTTTCATAAGCATCTGGACAATACCTGACCCAATGGAATCGTGAGTCACATATTATGCACCTTGTCACCCTACCATCCGGCCCTAGTGGATTCTGCCTCCTTGTGGATGAACTGGGGTATCCTCTTGCCCTGCTTGACTGTCTGCCCCTGCGACCGCCTCCATACCCCGATCTTCCACGCTGAAAACCCCTGACATATGATGCCTCTTCCTCCTTCACCACACCTTCACTCTGACCCGTCACCTCTTCTCCCATAAAAACTGGCTCACTTTTTACACCACAAACAGGCTCAGCTGGTACAGATTCAAACTGCGCACCGATTTCTCCAGCGAATGTGCGGTTCAAAGCATTTTTCATGTTGCCATATGACACCTCCGTGATTGCAGACATCACTAATTGTTGCTCATTATCCCTCAATCGGCATGATGCAAGTAACATGAAAGACATACCTGGATCTGGGAGAGACATACCTTGCTTGTTGAACTTGAAATATGTGTGTTCAAACACGGACACAAACTTCCTGACCTCCATATCACTGCTCCTCCGAAAATTGTATAGCTCCTGGAATGCCGCAAATTGTCGGCGGCCTTTGTCCACCAAAAACAAGACATCAAGTTTCTCCAGTAAAGTATCCACGCCATTATCCTTTTTCAGATCCACCAGGTCCATCTCAGACGACGCCTGTCTTGCCCGCCCATCCAAAGACAAATGGATGGCTAACGCCTGTTTATCTTTCTTCAAATTCGTCAGTTCACACCATATTTCAATGTCTTTCCTCCAATTCTCGTACGCCCACTCATCAACAAACTTGGGAGGCCAATTGGACGACGCCATAATTCAGTAGCTACGCTCTGCTACCAGTGTTAGACTTCACTCACCAGGCGCCGGGAATCAACTGCCGTCAGCAGCGGTGACGTTCAGCTAACCATTCGGCGATCAGCTGGTCCGCCATGACAGGGATGTCATGTCATGACGTCATAGCGCTCCATATTCAAAAGGAGTTCACCTTTGTTCCATACATCAACATGTATGTTGTGTTAAATGTAATATTTGCCAAATTATGAAAGGGGTGAAGGAATGAGTTATGAAAGGTTAAGTGTAAGAGGGGTGAGGGAAGGTATGAAGGGTGTGAGGGAGGGTATATCAGGTGTGAGGGAAGGGATGAAGGGTGAGAGAAAGTTTAAAGTAATCGTCCAGACCATTTCATTATTCCTGATTAATGCAGTCAAAGTATAGCCATTATCGAATATATCAACAAAATGTTGTCACTTTTTGCATCCAGTCAGCCGTTTTTAAATAATCCGCAATCAAAATCTGCAAATTCCCCGAGTTTCCAAAACACTCCTGACGACTAGCAGACGACACACTATGGAACTTTATGGAATTCTAGTCACCTATACGTATGGCCCCCACCTCAACCTTTACCTACTGCAGGAATGGGGGCCCTAAACTAGTCCTGCCCCGGCACATTTCAATTATCTTGGCGCCCCTGAACGTACATATATAGTGGGGGAGAGGTTGACCTGGACCTAACCTTCTATCAGGAAGTTCCGCCCCCTCTGGACCCCCACGACCCTCTGTTATGCATAATTACAAATGTTATTCCAGACTAATACAACCATCACAACCATCACAATCAGATACTACTTACCATACTACTTACTACCGTACTACTTACCATGTGGGCCTGTCTGACATCCTTTACGACTCGTGCGTGGAGAAAACTCTTGACGATGAAATAGAACGAGGTGGCGACCATTATGATCTGTTTACTAAGTCCCGTTTACACTGTGCCGATTTTGAGCCACGACTCTAAGGAACACGTGGTCCTTTCTATTGATGTGAAATGGTCGCACGTGGTCTGATAAGAGGTTTAGAAACGATCGCCGGATGCTGAGCGGACGTCGGGGGGAGTGTGGAGTTGCGATGGGGCGCGCGGAAAAGTATTCCATGAAATACTTTCATGACAAGAGTCGGCAAGGGTCTGGACCAACGGTAATTTCCGGTTGAGGTCTGAGGGTGTTCGGCGACAGTCGTCAAGACTGCGAAACAGTCAGGACCTGACTTGAGACAGTCGCGAAGACTGTCGCGGCTATTTTTCAAATTTTGACACTCCTGTCGGCACAGTCGTTGGTTCCGACTACCTAAGACTAATGATGGACTGTCCTCGTCTAATAAAGGACATTTGTGACGCCTGTCGGCTCTTAAATATTGGCTTACACCATGTCGGGATACTAACTGCCGACAAGTTAGCAGCATGTCCCAAGATTAAATATTTTTAGACGCCGACCGTCTGCTAACCAGTTGTCAGAGTGTCGGCCAACTAATTTTTCTCGCTGGCCAAACTGGATAATCAGGCAGTCTTGCCGACAGTCGGCGACCGTCTGCATGACTGTCTGCGACTGTCGGCCAATCGATCGGCAGCGTCGATAGACATGGTTGTTGTAGACATGGCGCCAGTTCAAAAAAATACCAATGAAACTCGTCTTGAGACTAGTTGCCAGCATGTCGCCGACAAACAGGCAAAAAGTTGGAAGAATGTCCCAGACAGGCGACGACTGTCGGCAATCATACTAGCCAACACCAATACACCAAAAAAACATTACCCCATTCTTGGAGTGTGGGAGCCGGTTGTCAAATCCGAAAGTCGCTGGCTTGTCATGGCCCAGAGTCGGCACAGTGTGAACGGGACTTTACCCACCTTCCGGGCTGGGTCCTGACTGACCACGGGTTCTGCCGAGTCATGGCGAGCTGATCTAAGGACTTGGGTTTTCGTGCGCAAATGGAAGGCCTCGGATCACAGGACCCGGGATTAGGACCCTGTGTGACGGTATAGAAGATCCGCCTTGACGGTTGGTCCAGCGCATGCGCAGAACTCGGTGCATGTAAACAAACAGACGACGCGGGCAGGGACCAAATAGCACGCTCTAGGGCGGTAAGGATGGCCAGACCGTAATGAAAGATCCGTAGCACAGTTTTTATATATTATGAAGTAAATATGAGTCTTAATAAAATAGGGAGCAATATAGGTCAAGATGAAGCTGTTCACCATTTGTAAATCAACATAGTAAGTGATAGTAATCAACATAGTTAGGGGAGGCGGTAGCGGAGTGGTTAGCGTCTCCGACTGGCGTTCTTGGTGACCCGAGTTCGATCCCCGAAGAAAACCAAAACCATTTCTGCATCGTCGAGTGGCCTAAGAACACCCACATGCCCTGCCCATCAACTCTACCTTCGATTGCGAGTGCATCGGAGGACACAGGGGGGCGGCATGAGCCTCTAATCACAGGCGTCACTATAAGAATCCTGCCTGCGCCACCACGGGCGAGGACCAACCATCAGAGCCCTCAAGTGAACCTCCAGAGCCTACCATCCGAGCCCTGGGTCACCACTGCCTACAGGCGCTATAGGCACAAATGTAAAAAATAAAATAAAATAAAAATATTTAAGTTAAGTTATGCATTTTATGCGTATTCCAAATCATCCTGGAGTGACAGAAGACACTCTACCTCAATTTCCAAGAATTTATAACCAAATTTTCGGTTACTTTTCAACCTTTTACTGTATATAATATACCATAGACCACTGTATACCTGGACTGTTCACGTGACAATGTTTTGAATTGCGGGGCTGCATAGGGACCTGCGGGTCGCCCGACAAAGAGATATAGTGGTCTATGGACTATCATATAGACTGGTTTATCAGTATATATGATATACTGTAATCTTCGTAAATGTTTGTTCTATAATATTATCAAATAAAAAACAGTAAAACACGCTAAAGAAATGTCATTACGAGACTATGAAGAAATATGCATGAACTTAATATTCACTTAACTCTTCGCCATTTAAAACTTTGCGAGTCAACTTTTATCATGAAGGGTATCAATAGAAGCGCAATTTTATTAGCTTTCCATTGCTATATTTCGTTATCTGATCAATTAATTAGAACCATGCATAAATTAGCGTTAACTAAATAAATAAAATCATCAATCGGGTAGTTTTCCCAATTGATGATGTTATTTATTTACTTATATATTTCGTTTTCTGATAAATGAATTAGCACCATGTATAAATTAGCGTTGACTAAATAAATAACCTCATCAATCGGGAAAATTACCCAATTGATTTTATTTATTTAGTTAACGCTAATTTATGCATGGTTATAATTAATTTATCAGATAACGAAATATAGCAATGGAAAGTTAATAAAATTGCGCTTCTATTGATACCCTTCATGATAAAAGTTGACTCGCAAAGTTTTAAATGGCGAAGAGTTGAAGTTCATGCATATTTCTTCAGTCTCGTAATGGCATTTCTTTACCGTGTTTTACTGTTTTTTATTTGATAATATTATAGAACAAACATTTACGAATATTACAGTATATCATATATACTGATAAACCAGTCTATATGATCCGTATATATATATATATATATATATATATATATATATATATATATATATATATGAATCCGAGCGGCCCTCCGACTTCAGGGCAAGTTCAGGCCCATGTGCAACAGGTCGATATTCCGTGCGCAGTCCAGGTATACAGTGGTCTATGAATATACATATCAGCCAATAATGTATTTTGGTACTTTCAGCCAGTAATTGAGTACGAGGTTTGAAGTACTCTTTTCCTATGTATTTTGATTTTGATGATTGTCACATTAAAAATCGTCGGAAATGCATAATTTTGCAGTTATTCCCCCTATATCCCTGCTTTAGGTTAGGCTTCTCAACCAAAGCCCAGGTTAGGTTAGTGAAGTAGCCCAGGGGGGTGTGGGGGCCCGGGGGCCCAGTTATGTCAGGTTACGTAACCAATGTCCATGTATTGTATTAAAGTACAGATTTACCGTTGTAGTTAAGGATTTAATTAGAGAATTTGGTAAAAAATTAGTTTATGACTGTTGCAAGATTTTCAAACAAGTTCGATTTATATTTCCTTAAAATGCGATGCTTTTCCTAATGCAGATAATTTTTTCCTGTGCAAACCTAAAAAATGTGTTTTTTGCAATTCAAAAAAGTGATGACAGATTTCTAAAAATACACTTTTTAGACGTTTTGACGGGAAAAAACACTCTCCATATGTAACAGTATTAAATAATAACCTTATCAAACTATTAAACTATCCTAATCTAACCTAACCCTCAAACAAACTTAACCTACCCTAGCCTATGAAAAAAATAATGTTTGCACAACATTTCATTGTTACTTTCACACTCGTTCTGACCTATAGAAACAGTAGAAAGATAAAAAATACTTTAATCCAGACACAGTCATGCTCTAAATATTAGCCGAAATTTTAATGTGGCTATAATTCTCAACACATCAAAGTACATGGGAAAAGAGTACTTCTAACCTCATACTCAAGTACTGGTTGAAAGTACAAATTTACCCAATAATATAAATGTTCTGAGTGATCCTTCCTTAAGCCCCCTTCACACATTCCATAATCGAACCACGAAAGCGCCAACAATGCAGTGCGCAGCGCCGTCATGGTCCTGGTTATGGGTCCATCGTGACCGATCGTGACGCTCGTGACGCGCTCGGCCGAGGCCACGAAAAGTTAGTGCGTGCATTACAAAATCGGGAAGCTCCCCGATTTTCGTACCCAACGCAGCGGTATCGTAAGTTTATCGTGACGCTATCGTTATCTATGTAGCAGCTTCGTGACACTATCATGATCGTCGTATGTTTATCGTGACGATAAGAAACCGTTACGCGCTCCTTCATCCCTGCCTTCCCCCCCTTTTTTGCACCCCCTTTCTCATTCACCTCCACCCACCCCCGACTCCACGCCCCCTACTCCACCACCACGTGATAACACTCCCCCCTCGACTACCTTCAACCTACTCCCACCACCACATGGTGACACTCCCCCCTCGAATACCTTCCCCCTACTCCCACCACCACGTGATGAGACTCCCCCCGTGACTCCCTACCCACTACTCCCATCAGCACGTGGTAACACCCCCACCCCCACCAACACCACGCCTTCTCTACCCCCCCCCCGTTTCCCCACCAACACCAACACCCCCTTCTTTATTACAACCCCCCTCCCCCGTTTCCCCCCATTCCCCATCACCAACACAACCCTGTTTCTCCCACCTTTATCTCTATAGTCCCCCTTCCTTCTCCATCACCATGGCAACCCCCACCCACGTGTAGGGCTAGCTCTTGACGCTATCGTGGTACGTTCATGGCACCGTCATGGCACGGTCGTGGTTATCGTAGCTCTATCGTGACGACAAAATGACTGTTTATTTTCCATTCGTGACATAGTCTTACAGCTGTCATGACTCCATCGTGACCTTCTTACGACCGTCATGACACATACGTACAGGCAGCGTGACATTGTTGTGAGGCTATCGTGGTCTGCGTTTATCGTGGTTAAATTTCACGATAGCGTCAATAATCAAATTGGTGGCGCTATCGTGGTTCGAGTATGGAATGTGTGAAGGGAGCTTTACTACACGTAGTTCGGTAAAATTTCGGTAGTGAGCTTTCATCGATTTCGAGGCCAAAACTTAGTTTTTCTGAGTAGTTTTCATGTGCATTGAATGAATCTGGCACTCGTTTTTGTCGGAAATCAATGTTTGTTTACAGGTGTGGGGTGTGTGCCCGCCTCGCCCCTCCCGGCCCACCCCGTAAACCTTGCTCCGGTTTGCACTGCCGTAGTATTGATAATTATCTTTTTTCTTGATATCATCTGTTACTAAACCAAACCCCACCTCTAACCTAACCTAATCTGATTTAACCTAACTTAACCGTTTCTGGCTGAAATAACTATAGATTTTCAGTAGTACTACATGTAACGCCATTATTATTCAATTGTGCCATGGGAAATGGGGTTCAAAATACTCCGAATGAAGAAATCTGCACGATGATGTAGGTAAGAATCCTAGGACTTTTGAAAGCCCACTACCGAACTAATACCCGTAATTCCTACACGTATGTTCCTTACTACACGTACTTGATTTGCTGTCAAACCTGAGTAAGGCTTCCCAGTGACTATGCTGTAGGTAGTACTGAATTCTGTTCATCGTAAATATTAATTTAGCCATTCTTGATCGAATGTCGGCGTTATATTGTACTAGCCGCAAAGCCGCCCTCCGGGCGGACTTTTTGGCTAGCTCCTGCGGAGGGCTATTGGTGGGCCTTCGGCCCACCACCTGTGTTTGGTGGGCCTTCGGCCCACCACGCACAGACTCTCCAGAAAGCCCCTTCTAACTTTCCTGAAATCATGGATGTAGAAATGTATGTATTAACGCCAACCCATTCACATCACCCCCAACCCATTCACTCACCCATTACCCATCACCCCCCACCCATTCACTCACCCATTACCCATCACCCCCACCCATTCACTCACCCATTACCCATCACCACACACCCATTACCCATCACCCCCCACCTATTCCCTCACCCATCACCCCCCACCCATCACCCCACACCCATTACCCATCACCCCACCCATTCACTCACCCATTACCCATCACCCTACATCAAGGTTTCCTCAATTCTCGCAACCCACTTTTTTTTCTCTTCACAATTCTCGCTAATAGGCTACTAAAAAAAAAAAAAAAAATGTTAGGATCATCCCATAAGTGGCCTTAACATGTTCCCCTGGTCGACCTGGTTCCAAAACTGTGCCATATGATGGGATTGCGTCACTGGGGGCGGCACCTATCGCGGATACACAGACAGACAGACACACTTTCGCTTATATTATTATAGAAGAATCCATCTTGCATGAAGGGCTGTCAGGACCAAATAGAACGCGTCGTCTGTTTGTATACAAGACATGTTTATGCGCCTGCGCTGAACCAACCGTCACGGCGGATCTTCTGTACCGCCACACCGAAACTGTCACAAATGCAAGAGGCCAAAGGTGTCGCCACGGGGTACTCACCTCTAGTTCTGCCCCTCTGGCCGTCTGGACTGTTGCTAGCCTACGCATGCTGGCTTGAGTTGTTCCTCAGCGTGTGGAAGGCTTGGACACGCTCAGAACGACGGCAACACGACACAATGATCACAAAATTACACGATGACTGTAAAGTGACGTCTCAACCCGCTGCCATGTGACAACCACTGTGGTGACAACAGCTGAGGCAGGGAAGCGTGTGCCAGATATTTACACTTTCGCTAGTTTTCAAAGATTCAGGTATTATGGATATTTGTTGTTAGATATAAAAAACATTCTATTTTAGACATCATTTTTTGTAATGAAAGACTTTCGTCGTGAAGAATGGGATAAATCAGGCTATAACATTACCTACTACGGTAGGTAAGGTAGGTACCTACTTACGGTAGGTAGGTAGGCTACATAACAGTGTTAACGAAAGGAAATTCAAGCCCAATAACTAAAGCATGATATCAATTTGAGATAAAATAACAAATAATACGATTTGAATGACGCCAATCCCTTCATTTACGTAGCTACAGAAATAACAAAGAAATATTTTCAAGCAGATGTCGTCCTTGCCGCGTCCCTGTCATGGCGGCGACCGAAGTGTTTGTGTCCGTGTGAGTGATCGCGTGTTCCCTCCTTGTGCCTCACCCACCGGCGCGTCCTTCACCACACTGGCCGGGGCGGTGGTGGGGGTCACGGGGCACCAGCAGGCACCCCGCAGGACCCCCTGTACAGCCTGGTGGAGGGGAAACTAGGAATGATAACAGGTGGGTGCTTATTGTGTAAGGGAAGATTCGTTTTAGCGCCCCTGCCATATCGCGATTACCACCTACTATGAAGGACTATTTTTTTTTGTCATACACGTCTTCTACTAACCCCGAAACTTTTTGGCAAGCTGTTACTTTGGTCAAAATCACGGACAAAAAGGATTAAAAAGAATAAATAGATGCCACTCCGCCGTCGCCCAAAGACCGAGGCCTTAGGTTATAGGTTAGGTTAAGGTTAGGTTTAGCTTAGTTTAGTTTAAAATAAAGCTAAACTAAACCTCACCTAACGGCGTGCTCAGTGCTCACTTGCCCCCCCCCCCCCAACCCCCCGCCGCTCAGGTTAGGTTTGGTTAAGGTTTGGTTATCTTAGTTTTATTTGTGAATTACATTTTTCTGGTAGATTTTGATGTGTTTAGCAGCAATCTGATGTTTGTTTTTCTTGGAAATCACGAGTTTTACAGAGGAGGTCAAGGGGAAAAAAAACTACTGGATGCCAAGAAATAAAATCCATCAGATTCTTTCAAAACACATCAAAATTTATCAGAAAAATATAGTTTCATCTGAAAAAGGTGAGGGTTGATAAAACGAAAACCCAGATGAATACTAGTATTCTACTATATGAAAATTCATGTGGGTGTTCTTAGGCCAGTCGACGGTGCAGAAAGATTCTAAGTGGATTTATGGGTCTCACTCGGGATCGAACGCGGGTCACCGAGAACGCCACACGGTGACGCGAACCACTCTGCTACCGCCTCCCGCGAGGTGGTAATATATATATATATATATATATCATAGAATAATTATATATATAAAATATTATCATATATATATATATATATCTATTATTATGTTTTTTTTTTTTTTTTTTTTTCTATTATATGTATATATAATATTATTATATATATATATATATATATCATATAGGTAAGTAAAAAAAATAAAAAATAATATTTATACATTATATAGTTATATTATAATAATAATAATGAATATAATAATAATAATAATAACACTTAAAGATAAAAAATAAAAATAAATAATAGTATTATATACTATAGTAATATATATATAAAGAAAATAATTTTTTTTTTGAAGAAAAAAAATATATATATAAAAATAAGACAAATTAAAAAAATATAACTATAACGCAAAATAAAAGACATGAAAAATCTAAAAATATGTTTACGTATAACAAAATAAAAATATAATTTTATATATATTTGATTTTTGTATCCTTTATTTTATAATTGTTTTCTATTTTTTTCTTTTTTTTTCTATCTATCTATTATATACCATAGATTATAGTATATAGTCTGTGCTTAGAAGTCTGTTTGTGGGCCTTCGGCACACCAAACACAGACTCTCCAGATTAGCCCTTCTAACTTTCCTAAAATCATGGATGTAAAAAATAGTATTATATAACACGCCAACACCATTCACATCAACCCCCAACCCATTCACTATCACCCATTACCCTCACCCCCCACCCATTCACTACCCCCATTACCCATCACCCCACCACCCAATATCAATCACCCATTAGGGCCATCACCCCCACCCATAATCACTCAACCCATTTCCCATGCCACCCCACACCCCATATCATCACCCTTACCATTCAACCCCACCATCTATTCCCTACACCCATACACCCTATACACACCCCACACCCATTCAACTCCCATCACCCCACAATCACCCATTACCCATCACACCCACCCATTCACTCAACCCATATACCCATCACACTTACCCCAATAACATCCATGTTTCCTCTAATTCTACGCAACCCACTTTTTTTTGTCTCACAATTATCGGCTAAATAGGCTGCTAAAAAAGAAGAAAAAAAGTGATCGGATCATCTCATAAGTGGGGCTTATAAACCTTCCCCTGGTGCCAGATCCAGTAAACACATACCTGGTGGATGTCCAGTGTAAGTCGCGATACTCCTCTTTCGACAAAACCTTCTTGGATCGGAGCTACATCTGCTCAAAATCGATGACGTCAACAACGCCAGACTTACCCCTCGGTGAAATATCCTGCGGCCAACCCTCCCCTGGCTTGGATCCAAGCAAGCGTAACTGTACACTCCATTTCGTGACGTCACAGGCCAATATACTAGGTAGGCGTAGATTATACACCACCTCGATGAGAGGTGGAGAGAAGGTGTATCTCATATAATAAAATAAATGTCCATTTATTATGCCTAATAGACGTTTACCACCGACGGTAAGGACTTGAAATAATAAGACTATTCTTGTATTACGGCAGCGCGTGTGTTTACAAATGTTTTAGGTAGATACAAGCTATGGTGGACGTCCCGACCTCGGCCGTAGGACCTGCCTTCGTGTTTTTGTTGTACATTAGTTTCGTTATTGGGCATAGCACGCATACTATTTTTTAGACCACTACACACGGAAGTCCTGTATGGCAGAAATTATTGTGGGACTACTAGCGAGCCTGGCATCACGCGGACTAGATTAATGTTGGTTTCACTATATCGTAATTGGACGTTTTTGAGATTAAACTTTTGTTCTGACTGCTGCGCCCTCAGTGACCTTGGCACTATGGGTTAGGTCGACATCAGGACGCTTGATCCTCATTGACCTGACATGGTAGTTTAGGTCACACGTTTTGCTAGCTTTCCTTTAATGGGTACAGTCCCCGAACGTAGGAGGAATGCTCGCCACCGTCGGAGAATGTTTCCTTTTTTTTTACTTCGGCGAGAGTTCCTAGTAGCGACAGTTACAATTTATTTATAACATAACAGTACCCAATCTATATATTTAAACAGCTTTTACCCGTGTTTGTGAATTCAGGGACCGAATATCGGGGGTTTAGTTTAGGGTGATTTGGGGGATCTGGGGTTTTTGCATGTTACGTAACCAATGTCCATGGATTTGTATTGAAGTGTAGTTTTTTTAAATTATTCTGGGACAAGCGAAACACTTTCCCAATAACAAAATACCTTTTATTCTTTCATTTGCACGCTATTACAAGTGGAACTCGCCGAAATTTTTTATGTCGGCAAGACTTCTCGGTTGGTGTTTCAGTTATAATGGACGATAACTGCGCGTCACTACGCCACTTACCACATGCGTTTTCTTATTATTTTTTGGTTTAGTATACTGTACCGTATTAATGCACTTCCCGCTAACCTTTTTTTTTTTTTTAAAACTTATGGTATTATTTTCTGTGTTTTGCCCATACTCCCCTCTCCTCCAAAACCGCTTGGGGACCTTGGGGAATGCGGATCTATGGCTGGGGTAACAAAATCTGCGTCGCAACCACATACTTTTTGAGTTATGGAAAATTAAAAATTCTCTAGTATTTAGGGAAAATTCATTGGATTTCTTCTGAGTCCAGAGACGTGTGACCTGACGATCCTCACAGAATATGACTGAAGTGTGAGAAATCCCCCCCCCGCTAGGAGGTTAGGTTAGGTGAGGTTTGAGATTTGTTAGGTTAGTTATCGGTGGGTCAAGCCCCCCGCTAGGTAGGTTAATTTTGGTTAGGGCAAATTTCTCTAGATGTGGAAATTACCTAGATCTGGGAATTTAATCCCTAAACGAACTCTAATTACGTGTTTCGACCGTATAATTTGTTCCCACCCTAAAACCCGCATTCCCACAGGTGCCCAAACTTGTTTGGGGGAAGTGGGAGAGTATGGGCAAACACTAGAATTTTACCAAACTTATATACTACATATTGGTAGGAAATATTATATTGTCTTAGACTAATACTCATACAGACATCAACCTTCCCCTTCCAGAGGCCCCCCAATCCATATAGGAGTTGGGTTTAGGGTATTATATGATAGGGTAGGTTAATATTATGGTTCGGTTAAAGTATTCGATCTGGTACGTTAGGTAGATTTGGTTAGATTATAGGTTAGGTAGGTTCGTTTTTATCGGGTGGGGGTCAACGGCCCCCCGCTAGGTTAGTTAAACATTTGGTTAGGCAAAATTTCTCTAGATATAAGGCATTACTTTAGATCTAGGAGTTTGTCTTCCTCTGACACCAATTCTTAAATTACACGTGTCTCCGACGACATTATTTGCTCCCCACCCGAAAACCCGCTTCCCAGGTGCCCCAACTTGCTTGGGCTATTAGTGGGAGAGTATGGCAAACCCTAGGAAATTTCCGAAACCTAGTCAGTGTCTCAGAAAACGTGACCGCGCAATATCCTACGTCTGATTTTTACCAAAAGCACTAATTTTAGGCCAGGAAAATCTAGTCGATGTTTTCAGAAATGACTGCGCATCCTCGTACCATTTTTTATAAAAAAGCACTAATTTACCAAGGAAAAACTGTCCATGTCTCAGAAAATACGTGCAAAGTTATCCTAGTCCATTGTTACCAAAAGCACTAATTTTAGGGCAAGGAAAATCTAGTCCGTGTATATCAGAAATGAACCATCGCGACCCAAGCCAGTCCCTCGATATACATTTTTACCGTATCTTTCCCTTATAATCCTACTAACCTAACCATTACCTTCGGCAAGAAGTTCCGATGTCTGTACAGGACGAGAATTTCGGTAGCCAGGAGAACCATGTACCGTTCTCATTATCCATGACTGATACGATTAGGTCACTCAAGAAATGTCTGCCTTTTAACGCCTTGAATTATAGATTATATGGTCAACCATGATGTCTGCCCTTTTTGTTCCCTGAATTTTTTAGGTTAATCATGATGGCTGACCATTATGCCTAGAAATATTTATTAAAAGTCATCAGGATTTCTGCGCCTTAATTATTGCCTCCAAATTGTTTTATTTCTGTCATCTGTACTGTCAATGGTACTCCTTGTGGGTACGTTGCTTCGGCCGCCTATATAGCATGCATACCCAGTCAGACTGGGCAGTTATACGGTATGCGTTTTCAGAGACACCGAGTGTTTATCTTGGCCTACAATAGAGGCTTGTTCTAATGGAGTAATTAGTTTTTATTTATGCGCACACCATACAAAAAAAAAGGTATACTTTTGTGGTTAAGGTTAGGTTTCTGGTTTCCATTAAAACAGGTTACTGATTTAAGTTTCATTAAAACCTTAAGGTTAGGTTAGGTTCATTCAAAACCTATCAAGGTTAGGTTAGGTCTTCATTAAACCTTTAACGGTTAGGTTGTTTTCCCGTTAAAACCTATAAGGTTTTAAAGGTTTAGGTTCCATATATTCATTAACGATTTAAGGTTGAGGTAGGTTTCATTAAAACCTATAAGATGTTAGGTTAGGTTTCATTAAACCATACTAGGTTAGGTTAGTTTCATTAAAACCTTTAAGGTAGGTTAGTTTCATTAAAACCTATAAGTTATAGGTAGTTTTCATGAAAAACTATAAGGGTAGGTAAGTTAAATTTTTTCGTTTATTTTTTTTTTTTTTTTTTTGCGCAAAATAAAACTATAGTAATAGTAGCATGCATACACGCAGCAGACATGGCAGTTCTAACGGTCGTATTTCAGAGCACGACCCGATTTTATTTTTTCTTGGCCTACAATAGGTGCTTGTTCTAATGGAGTTAGTTTTCTTTTTGCTCAAACCCTAACCACAAAAAAAGTACGTTGTGGTTTAAGGTTGGATGTAGGTTTCACATTAAAACCTCATAAGGTTAAGGTAGGTTTCATTACAAACCATTAGGTTAGGTCAGGTTTCAATTAAAACCTTATAAGGTTAGGTTAGGTTCATTAAACCTATAAGTTAGTGGTTAGGTTCCCTTAAAACCTATAAGGGTTAGGTTAGGTTCATTAAAACCTTTATAGGTTAGGTTAGGTTTCATTAAACCTTTAAAAATAAGTTAGGTTAGGTTTCATTGAAAACCTATAAAGTTAGGTCGGTTTCATTAAAACCTATAGTTAGTTAAGTATTCAATTTTTTTTAACACTATTTTTTTGTTTTGGTTTTTGCGCAAAATAAACTCATCTCCGTTAGAACAAGCACTATTTGTAGGCCCATAAAAATCGTCGTGTCTCTGAAACGACCGCGAAACTCGTCCAGTATCATTTAATATAGCGGCCTGATTCAACATGGCGGCCCCTAAAAAAAAAAAAGAATCACTGTATCCCTTAGTGTATGGGGAAGCCCATCGGTATTTTCAAAACCGAGAATTCACCCGGGTTCGATCCGCCCAGGGTGGAGCGAAACAGTTGGGCTGTTTCCTTAAAACCCGATCTCCTGTACCACCAGCAGTGAATGGGTAACCGGGTGTTTAGCCGGGGTTTTGTAACCCGCCTCTGAGGGTGGCTGGCATATCGCCAACACTACGTAAGACACTAGCAGACAGCATCTCTGCTCAAATACGGGGTAGTCTGCGAGAGAGCTGTCTGACGTTTACGCAGTGATCCATCCTCAAGCTAGCGTCAATAACATTTACAAATTCATTCACTCATCATCTCAACCTCCTTATCGCTTGGTAACCCATGAATACATATCGTTTGTTGTGTCAACCCAGATGCGCTGAGTAATCAACTGATTAATGTTTGTAAACAATTATTTATCACGTGACTAGCCTTGTGTTGGCTGATAATCTGAATACTATAAGTAAACACTGCTGTGATTCGCTATATAGATGAGGAATGACGTCCTGTATTCGCCAGCCATCACTGTCTCTGTACGTGAGTCATACTACCGAGATACTCCTACATACCTTGCGCCCGGCGCAAGTCCTCTCGGCGGATATATTCCAACCGCCTCGTGGACGCAAGAGGGGGGCGAGGGTTTGCGCCGGAGAGCATTTACACCATACTTAACCCGCTTTGATTCACACTATTTTTTGTCTGATCTGGCCCCAGGAGCCACAGCAAAGGTGGTGAATATAAACCTGACAGCTATGGCATGCCTTGAGAACTAGGAGACGAAGGGGCTCGCTGCCGGTGTCCGAAGCGAGTCCATAGCTCCGCTTTCATGGAATCTTCAGTCCGGAGCCCCGCGCGCTAGTGCGGTACTGAGTCCGTCTCATACCCCGATCATCCCGAGTGGTACGGCGGCCCACACTTCTGGGGCGACGCGCTGTTGTCCTCGTCACTTAGCTCTAGGTCGCATCCCAGGTCAGTCGAGGGACGCAGGTTCCAGTGTAATCATACTGTCCTTACGCCGGAGGGCAAAGCGTAGTTACGCCTCAACTAGAGAACGAGGCGAGCAGTTCATGACGTCAGACCAACGTCACAGGTCTCGCACTGGGCATGCGCAGTGGAGAGATACCCTGATCAGAGGGGCCAGGGCAAAGAGCCTTGATTTTTCAGCAAATCTACAGGCTAAGTCCAAACCCGCTGTATCCCAAACTGCACTGAGGGACGAAGCAAACTTTCACGGCGCATTGCCCAGCAGCTGGAGTACAGTAAATTTCCAAATCCAGTAGGAACCGTGGAAAATAGAGGAGCTCACTCAGCGACTTTGTTTACACAGGCCCTCTGGTGGTAAAACCATCAGATCAGTGATGGGTATTATTTATACAGAATACTGCAGCCATGGACAGTGGGGGGTGGCACCTGGGCGGGCACAGGTTTCTCATGGGGGGGGGGGAGGCACGTGACCCCCCCCCCCACCCGTAGCTACGCCACAGGTCCTATAACATAATGGAGGTAATTCCATGCTAAAGCTAAATGGAGGATTACACAAACCAGAGTTTAACATTTCTTTTATTTGTTCACACTAGGCAAGGAGGATGCTCTTAGAAAGTTAGATCGACTGCATGTGCACTGAAACATGAATTTCACCCTGATGTGTAACAGAAGAACAAAATTAAGTTAAAATACAAAGAAAAGCATTTCAAGTTAACTCTGAAGTTGAAACCTTTCATTACCGTAGAGTGCGTGTGAGGCATGGGTCAATGGATCCTCCATTACGATCCACTAAGAGATGAGGCCCCGCTGGCTCCACTCCTCCATGACAGAGAGGAGGGCGAGCCTCAGTGCAGGGTTGGTATGCACCATCTGCTGCACTGTGGCTCGCCGCACCGCCTCGCTTTCAAAGGGATAAACACCGTCGTCGGTGGACAGCATGCACGGCAGCCACATGATGGCGTACAGCACACCGTAGAGTCCCTTGTCCTCATACTCCTCCCTGAGCTGCTCCAGTGTGAAGGGCGCCGCCACGCCCCCGCCACTCACGGTCCGGCGGAAAGAGTCGTAATAAGTAGAGATGATGGTGTCAAAATTATCCCGCCGGACCGTGTCAGGAACGTTGAGGTTGAGGAAGTGTTGCAGGTCAAGGGCCACCGAGGCGACGCGGGAACCCTGCAGGTCCAGGAACGTCACGCCCTCGGGGTGACCTGCATCATCGTACCTGCACACAGCAAAGAAATATGTAGTCATATATCTCTCTCTCTCTCTCTCTCTCTCTCTCCATTCTCTCTCTCTCTCTCTCTCTCCTCTCTCTCTCTCTCGCTCTCTCTCTCTCTCGTCCTCTCTTCTCTCTCTCTCTCTCTCTCTCTCTCTCTCTCGTCTCTCTCCTCTCCTCTCTCTCTCTCTCTCTCTCTCTCTCTCTCTCTCTCTCCTCTCGTCTTCTCTCTCTCTCTCTCTCTCTCTCTCTCTCTCTCTCTCTCTCTCCTATCTCTCTCTCTCTCTCTCTCTCTCTCTCTCTCTCTCTCTCTCTCTCTCTCTCTCTCTTCTCTCTTCCTCTCTCTCTCCTACTCTCTCTCTCTCTCTCTCTCTTCTCTCTCTCTCTCTCTCTCTCTCTCTTTACCTGAAGAACATGTTGTTAATCCAACAGTCGCCATGAATGATGGCGTCAAAGGGCGCCTTCCTGGCAATGAGCTGTCTGTACCTGGGCCAGGCCTGGGGTTTCACCTTCCTCAGCCACGCCGTCACCTTGTCACACCCGCCCATGGCCTCAAACATCATCAGCCCGGTGTCCAGGTACTGGTCCATGAACTGGCCCCAATCACTTCCCCAGTTGAATTTCTCTGTCCACTCCGTTTGGAAAAAATCATATTTGTGTGTGAGGTCCATCTTGAGCCGAGTGGCGAGGAGGATGGAGGCGGCGTGAAGCTTTCCCAGCTCCTTCATCACCAGTAAAGTGTGTGCCAGGTCTACTCCCACAGCTTTATTTTGCATCTTGTAACCTTTCTCCTTCAGGTTTTCCAGGATCAACACCTCTTTTCCTTTGTCTGTGCATTGGTTAGTCATTGGGGGAAAGCTAGGGGCTGCCCCTTGATGTCCTGAAAACAGGCGGAATGCAGGAAGCCCTTTTTGGGTACATAGGATTCCGGGTGAACAGGAAAGTGGTGAATCGTCGGGCGCACCTGCTTTGGGGGACTGAGCTTGGCCAATAGCCCCTCTCTCTCTTGCCTGATATATACTTCACCCTCACTTTAAGATATCTAAAAGGGTCCGTCTAGCTTTGGGGTTTAAAGGGCCGTGGCTCCAGGGGGCATGGGGGCCTGGCTCCCTTGGGTTTTTGTGCACACTTGGCGCACCTCCAGCCCCCAAACCTCTCCTCACAACCCTGAAACATAGGATTAAAAAATTACTCTTTCCCCCGTGCTTATTTCCCCTTACTGTCCTCTCTTTCCCTGCCCCCTTCTACACTCTCCCTTATAGAGTAGTAGCCTAATAAGGGCTTACCTCCCGACACAGCAAACTTTTAAAATTTACTTTTAATTATGAATTTTGGTAGAAAAAACCCTGGAAATAGATACACCATACAAAATGTATCGCTGAAAAGATCAGAGGTGAAAAGATCTTGGAGTGAGGGTGACCCCAGACCTCCGCCCTAGGAAACAAGTATTGAGGCTAGAAATAAGCTAATGGGGGGTTAGGTTTCATTCCCAGAAGGTTAAAATAAAAGTGCGGAAGTTATTCAAAAAGCTTTATCTGCCTAGTCAGGCCTCACCTAGATATGCGGTTCATTTTTGGGTCTCCAATTTAGGGTGCCAAAAGCGCATAGGGTAATTTTTCAAAGTAAAATATTTTTTCAGTACTTTTTTGTGGATTCTGCCCTTGTCTTGAACTTGTGTGCAAAATTTTCGGGTAATGGGTTTTGAATTTAAAGGTGGCGGATCGATCTTGAACTTTCCCTTTTTTTTGCCCGCGGGGTCATGACCCCGAGAAAGCAAAATGAATTTTGGCTTCTTGGCCATAGTGTTCCTATTTCACAGGAGCAAAATTTTCCAGCCGTGGAGACGTTTTACGACGATTTTTCTACGCAAAAGGGAAGAAAAGAAGACGGTGCAGCAGAGTGCAGCGGGTGCAAAGGAGGCCTCGACTTCTGGACACGAGCTAGGATCCCCCCATGCAAAAAATAGCGTGAGGGGGAAGTTACGGGGGATTTTTTCGACGATGGAAGATCTTTGGCAAAAGAAAAGAATAACTAAAGTCACGCCTCCCAAAAAACAGAAGACCTTCCAAAAAAAAGTCTCCCGCCCTTTTGGACATCCCCCCACCCGACCCCTCATTGATGCCCATTCCTAAAGAAAAGGGGAATTCCTTCTGCCCAGGGGAGAAGGGGGAGCGGGGTTCGATGGCTGGTCGGGAAAAGAAGCTAAAAGAATCGGTTGCTGATTGAAAGCTCTCTCTCACGTACCGTAAAAAGACCCAAAAGGAGAAAGATGGTGGAGGGGAGTCGTCATCGTCTGAGTCACAACCCGCCAACCTCCCAAACAATCGATTCTTCTTCCGACCCCGGGGGTCCTTCTCCCCAAAGCGATTGAGGACACGGGGCCAAATCCGCCCACCCCCTGATCTCGTCGGAGCCCTTGACAGAACTGGGGTCAGTAGCCGCCAAGCCCTTCGAATTTGGGGCGGCTACGGCAAGTAGTTTGGGCCACGACCCAAGAGCTTTTTGAACCCGGCCCTTTTCGACAGGCAAGAGCGAAGTACAGGCCCACTTTGGCGGGGACATCAAAGAGATTTCAGCCTCTCCCCCCTTTTAAAACCTTTCTTTGGGGGAGGGGAAGATTTCCTCAGGACGATGGAAACCGCCCCGAAAGACTCGCCATCCCGCACAGGAGAAGGAGTGGAGAATCCCCTAGGAGTCCCAAACTGCACCCGGGAACTGGTGAGCCGCCCTACACTGTGTTCGGGCTCTAAAAGACGGGGGGGTCAGGAACGGTCTGGCGATGTGCTTCGACAAAACAGTCCCAACACTGGAGCCATCAATGGTGCAGCCCATTTTGCAACAGAAATCGGCCGACCCTCGTTTTCACGCTGCCGTCATCAGTCCCGAACTTGTCCTTGAAAAGGCCTTTTTCACGGTTTGGGGTCATCTTTGGGTCCTGAATACCATCCCCGCTTCAAGGACTACTGGCCCAACATCAACCAGTCGGCAAAAACCCTCCCCCCAAACGAAGATCTCCGGAGACTCTGGTCTCCAGAGGGACGACCCTTCAAGGTTTGAAAACGTCTGCTTCAGCAAAGCGCCCCTGAGACTAAAAGGGAACTCGTGAGCTGAGCACCCTTTTCCTCGGCGGCGCTTTTCCGAAGACTCGTCCGTACCCCCGGAGGCTCACGGGGCGCGTTGGTGGGCGTACATTTACGCTTGAGAGTTTGTTTGGGGAGCAGCTGACTGGAGTCGTCACACTCGAGAAAGTCAGTCCCCCAGCGGTTCTCATGTTCGCAACCGGATCTAGTCCCGCGATGGTTTTTGAATCGCGGTTCCACCCGCTCCCGCCAACGATCTTGGGTTCGCTAAGGAATCCTTCAGTACCACGACGAAAGTATTTGGAAGGCCTGCTTCACCACTCGAGCCGCCATTTCGGTACTTGAGCGAAAGATCTCATTGGCCTTCACTGTTCGACTCACGTCTCCCCGTCTCCGACAAACAAGCAATTTTACACAATGTACAGGCCTTTTCTACGATGAAAGGGGCCCAGGGAAACCCCCCCAAGCGAAAAAAAACCTCCCCCTCATCACAAGTTCCCCGCGGCAACACTGCCCTCCTTCGCCACGAAAAATCCCCCCGCCCCTTAAGCTCTTTTATCAAAACCATTCCCGTCCGAAACCCTTGAATGGCAGGAAGAGGAATCGTACGCGAGGCCTGCCGCCGAAACGAGGACTTCGCGTCGTCAACGACACAGCCAGCGAGGGGTGGGCCACCAGTCCTTCAACTCCCGGGTGACCAAAGACGAGGAAAAGCCAGTTCCCCCTCCAAAATTGTGGAGGCCCCTCGCCATCAACAGGGGCCCCGGGCCTCGAAGGCTCCCTTCCCCCGGGCCCAAACCGGCCACAATTAGTGGGGTGGCTCCCCCTGATACCCCCCCCCCCCCGAGGGGGAATACCACCAAGAGGGGGACCAAGCGCCCTCTGGGGAAGGGATGTCCGGCTTGCCCCTTTCAAGAGATGACATCCCCTCCTTAATAGGCCAGTGCATAAGGGTAAATAACAAAGTTTTTAACCGCCCACCCCTAAAAATCAACGATTGAGGCAAAAATTTGCATCGTGGTTTTTTCATAGATGCCCATTACACCCAAAAGGAAGAAAAATTTTAAACTTTTGTTTTTATTGGCCCCTAGTCTCCATATTTTCAGGATGGATAAGCCCCTTTTTAGAATCAGTGCAGAGAAGGGGGACCAAAATGATTCAAGTGATGCGTAATTAGTTATGGAAGTGATTTTAAAATTATTTAAAATTTCACTCACCGAGAGACGCAAGTAAGGGGTGATTGATAGAAGTTTTTTAAATGGCTAAAAGGGTTTTTAAAAAAGGGGAGGTAGGAAAAATTTTTTACTGCTATTAACCCGGTAGAACAAGAAGTAACGGATTCAAGTGGAAAAAACGTGATCAAAAAAAAAAATAGGGAAAAACCGGTTCACAATAGGGTGGTAAATAATTTGGAATGGACTCAGTAGACAGGTAGTTTTTTTGCGGATCATTAAAGCTTTAAAGGGGGGCTAGATAAAAATTTATGGGTGGGATGAAAGGGGGATGTAGGTAGTGTTTTAAAAAACGGAACCACCCGGTAGATCTCACGGCTCTTGTACTTTCCCTTTTTTTCTTTGTTTCTTTTTTTTAACTGTTTGTGAGCGGGGAAATTTTTTTTTTTTTTCATTTTTCTGTGGGGCCTACTTGAAAAAGAAAAGTGGATACCCATGTTAAAGCATCATACAGAGAGTTACCCCGAATGTTTGACCAAGGAAAATACGGCATAAAAGGCGGCGGGGTGATGCCCCCATTTATACTGTTTTTTTTAGTATAGTTATGGTAGGTATGTGTATGTATTGCATATGTATATTTATGAATATATTATGTAATAGTGTAAAAAATTAAAAAAAAAAAAAAAGGGTCATAAAATGTGTTTGACCAGGGTTTGAAACGGTTTTAAAGGGATGGTTCCAACCTGTGGGACACGTAAACCCCTGGTGGTACGCGAGGGCCTTCCAGGTGTACGCGAGCGTTGGGCGTTTAAAAGGGCATACCATTGCAAGGTCTCTCGCAGCCCGGGCAAAGATCTTGGTCAGGCAATGATTGGAGAGGGCGCCCGGGGGCGAAGTTGGGGGAGTGTGTCCCCCTCTAACAAATTTTAAGCGCCGTATCGAGGAAGTCGTCGACTTTAAAGACCAATGATTTGGGGGGTGAGAGCCCCCAAGTTTTTGGGTTTTCCATTTAAAATCGACGAATCGACGGACGTCACCAACTGCCCTCAACTACTTTTTTACGTCCGCTTCACACAGAATGAGCTGTGAAGACAGCACCGCTGAGCCAGGAGCTGCCGTACAACGAAAGGAGAGGATGTTTTAATGTTGGGACAAATTTTTTCAAGCAGAATGAACTGGATTGGGGGAAAATTGGTCGGATGCACGACAGATGGGCTCCCTCTTGCTCGGTCGAAGTCAGGGTTTTAAACCGTGTGAAAGCTGTGGCACCAAAACCCACCGCTGCCATTGTTTCGCACAGATTCGCCCTTTGTGCTAAGGTGCTCCCTTTTCCCAAGTTGTTATCTGCTTGCACCCAGTTACAGAATCGGAATTCGTCAAAACGTCCGCCCTGAATAGTGGCTGTTCAAGCTGCTCTGTGAAGTTCTCGGCTCCGACCACACCTGTCTCCTCTACCACACAGAGGTGCGCTGGCTCTCCCGGGGGAATACGACGAGGCGTCTCTTTGAACTGATGGATGAACTCCTTGTGTTCTTCACGGAGAAAGAACACGATTCTCAAAAAGATCTGAAGGACGAGGAGTTCATCTCTGAATGAAGAACGTGGAGAGCAAACGCTACGGAATGTTCGAACTCCTGACTACCCTTGAGAGCGAGTCCAGTGATGAATTTGCCCAAGAAATCGTCCGTCACCTCTCAATGCTCAAGACTGAATTGAAGCATTACTTCCCGGACGTGACATGTTGTGCCTACATCGCCAATCCGTTCTCCGTTGATCCAGCCGATCTGCCTGTCGGGACCGGGGAACACGAGGAGCTCATAGATATCCAGGCTGACGAGGGAGCAAAGACGAAGCACAAGGAATGCTCTCCTATAAACTTTTGGGTGAACATGGCCTCCTCGTACCCGACGCTAGCCCGTCACGCTGTTCCCAAGCTACTGATTTTCCCCTCTACGTGGGAGTGCGAGCAGGGGTTCTCAGCCATGCTGACCATCAAGTCGAAGAGCCGGAACCGTCTTGCTGCGCCCGGGCATGATTTCCGATGTGCTGTGAGCAAAGTTATGCCCCGCATCGACCAGCTGGTGGAGAAGAAACAGATGCAGCCCTCGCATTGAATTGAGTTGTGTTCTTTGTTGTTAGTTCATTTGTGTGTTCTACTTGTGAATAAATTGATATCTGATCGAATTGAGTTTACGTTACAGCCAACGTGTTTTCTGTTGTTCACAGTAGACTAGTAGAGGTTCACTAGAAGAGCAAGTAACTCGATACTGGGTTCACTAGAAGAGCAAGTTACTCGATACTGGAACCTGGAACCAGGTGGTACGCGACGACGGTACGGGACCTCCAAGTGGTACGCGATCAGAAAAAGGTTGGGAACCACTGCTATAAGGGAATGAAAACGAAAACCAAAACGAACGAAATTATACTCGGAACAAAAACGGAAACGAAAATGTTAACATATTTACTGTTCCGGAGCAAAAACGCTATTTTTAAATCCCTGTAACCGGTTAATAACGTTATTTTTTCGTTCCATGCCATATTTGGTCACTAATCCATTTTCACTTCCAGTTGCCAAATGATTAAAGTAAATATATCTGTATTACATACATGCATGTATTAAGTCTACTGTATTTGTTCACTTGGCAATTGACGATGTGGTTTTGTTTCAAATAGTATCATATGCACACCTTTTCATTTAATTTGTGAAGAATAACTATCTTTTATCTTTTATAATTATTAATTTTTGTCCTCGTGATATGCATCACGTTCCCTTATTTTATTATACCTTCCATTCGTGCAATCATTGAACTATGATACTGCAGCTGAGTTTAAGAACATACTTAGATTACTGTAATATGCAGTATTCGAAAATAGATAATATATCGTGGGTATATGCTAAACTTTTAACTGTGTTCATAGCCTAATGCTTGGTGCGCCAAATTTCGGTGTGAGTGTCCTAAGTTCGAGTCCTTGGAGTACCACATGTAGTCATTGATTTCATTGATTAGGTTTATTTAATTAAGGTTTGGTGATATTACGAATTAATATTTTTTTTGCCATATATAATATTAATAAATAATTAGTGATTCATGTCTATACGACGACTGAGATTGCATACTCCTACACTACGCTTCCTGTATTGTATGTGTAAATGTGTTGCCTTATTTAAGTCGTACAATAATATAGTTCTTACGACATCCAAGGGTTTGATTGTGTTGGATACTGTGCACCATGAAATGTATGGCTTTATTACCATCTATAAGAATGTAATCATGTATAGGCATTATTATGTATTAGGGCTAATAGCATATTCAATACATGGTTTGAGAATAACGTTCTAACCGGTTTTCATTTCTTTCTAACCGGTTCAGGAACGTTATATTTGGAGGAGGAACGAAAAACGAAACGTTAATAATACTGTTTCTGATCGGAACGAACCGTTTGAAAAATAATTTTGTTTCCAAGCCCTGGTTCAGACGCAAGTTTAAAAGAGATATTGGTACTTTAACTTGGTACAAGGCTGCAAATAATTTCAGTAAAGCAATGAAAGCTGTTTCTGTAGCGATATTGACCCATTTCTATTTATTTTCTTCGTCGTCAATACAACTAAAGAAGAAAGAAATGGCATAAAAGTTTGTAGAGGTAGAAAGACATAAAAGGTAGTTTGAAAATGTAAAAAATAACAGGTTTCTTTTTAGTCATGAAATGTTGCATCACGGATGACTTCATGCAAGTCAGTAGTGTTAATTTTATCCTTTCATTTAAATTATATTGAATGAAGAAAAACATCCTTTCTTTAAAAAAAGATAAAACTTCTTTTTATCATACAATCAACGAGGCAATATTGTAAATATGTAGTCTAATAGATTTATACTTTTATATTCGTTTCTAATGAAAAATTAAACTTACTCCATTATCAGATTATATTTTACTATCATATTTTACACACAATAATAGAAATAGGTAACTGCTCATGTCTACAAAATTATTAACATCGTTTAATTTGTAATGTGATATTGCTGGCAGTCGCGTTCGTGCGTTGAATGCCGGTGTCGCGTTCCCAGCAGTCTGTGTATTCGGTGCAGTGACTGCAGTCCGACTTTGTTTACCATCAAAAGGGGGCGCGAACTGCGCATGCGCGGAGGCGAAAGTATACTAACCAAGACTTGTTGATCAACAAAGCCGAATCGCTTTAAACACGATGCCGTGTACGCAGCTGGTCGCGTGTTCCTGACTGTCTGACAAGGTTCGGTGGATATTGTTCATTCAACAAAGATTGATGTAAAGGGCCTATTTCATCCCTATATTTGACTAATCTTTCCTGTCAATCTCCAGCCATGTTGTCGGAGGACGCCTGCGAGTGCTTTCAAATTGTTGATCAACAAGCAGGAGCGTATTTAGGATTTTGAAACATTGGGGGCTTAGCCCAGCCAAGAGATCTTTAAACTTTTGCAGGATAATTTTCAATTTATTTATGAGTATAATGAATATAAGATGTGAGACACTGTGCTCTACCAAAAGGCTCCGGTAATTTACTTAGGATAGCTTTCGAAACATGAAATTAAAATAAAGTTAAGATAATCCGAGTTGGGGTTCAACTTCGTTATTATTTTTATTTTCATCAGCAGGAGTAAAACCCTCAGAAAAAGAGCTTTGGCGTGATGAAGCAGTCATATAGATTGTATATTCCTAATGCTTTGTTCAGTACTGAAATCTGACCAACCTCGGTCTTATAACTACTTTTTTTTATATTTTTACATCACAAAGGACTGGCCAAGGACACTCAAAAATGCACATGGAAAAAAATACACTTCTGTTAATTCTGTGTCTTGTCCATCTGATATTCTTCTTCAGCTCTCCAAAAGGTCTTTTGGTGTCTCCTCTGTCATGCACTCATCTCCTCTGTTCTCTCCACCTATCTCATGTCCTGCTCATAAAGAGGATGCCATCCGCATACGCTCAGTAACATCTAACCAAATATTTTGTTTTTTACTATAATTTTATGTTGGCCCCAGTCAGAGGTTATCTTATTTTTGTGAGAAAACAAAGAAAGAAAGCAAATATAAAAAGGTATTTGAGATCCGGGGCTATTCATAAAACATTCGGGGCTACAGCCCCCAATGCCCAGGCCTAACTACTAAGGCGTTTTCTGCGGGGGAGCAAAATAAATTTCGCTTGCAAGAGAAAAAATTTCGCTTGCTCAAATTTCGCTTGCTGTTCAATCATCCTGAGAAGATGCTTGCCCGACCGGCAAGAGATTTCTTGCTGGAGCAAGAGAAGTACGTCAGTGAAGTGCGTCAGCGTTCGACTGACGTGGCGATCCTTTCTGCTTCAATAAAAGAATGACAACAGTGTACTTTCGACAAAATCAATTACACTTTCATATTTTAATGTCTTATCATAAAAGTTTGAATCAAATAAAGGAGGTTGCGGCGTGTAATTAAGGATAATATAATCGTCACAGCTGTATATATTGCTTTATATGCATTCGAACAGCTGGAGTTAAAGACTGGAATGTGTGACTTGATCGAAAATCAACAACTGCACACACCTCACTCTTACCCGATTTGCTGACAATACCATTGGATATTAAGAAACACGGAGACCACTATCGGTTTCCTGAAGAAATTTTGCATCGGATTAGTATACATTTATAACTGTAATGTAAGTATAAGTATACCAAAACAAGGGTTAAGTAAAACAGTGCATAAACATTTTCTCCCACATGTTTGGCTTCATCCCCTCATTGCTCGGCTACTTATGATCACATTAAATTTCTAAGCACGCTTCCTGAATCTTCACACTTTTCTGACTATGACGGTATAGGATACGTCCCAGTGTGAAAATATTTAGAGGGTCGAAATAGTCATTTGATCTTTGTTTTGCTTACATCTTAGCCGCCGCGTCGCCTTCTCATACATAGAGCAAGCGACGGTCCGAGCGTTTTTTGCGGGGGTACAGCAAGAGGAAAGTGACCGCTTGCAAGCGAAATTTCTCTTGCTCCCCCGCAGAAAACGCCTTACGCCCTTGTCAACAAGTCTTTGTTAAAGGCCCAGTCACACATCCACGACGCACGGCCCGCGCACTGAAAAATTAGCAATTTTGGCCTGTGCGTTGTCGTTCGGTAGTTGTGCGTCAGCATTCGTTACTCGTTCGTCGAGTGCGCTGGACCACCGCTATGCATTCGTTGTCATTCGCTGTGTGCGTCGGGATTTTGTGCATGCACAAAAATGTGCGCGGAGCTCGACGCATGAATGTACACGCTAGAAGGACGCCAGACACGCGCAGAGCGCGCTAGCAACACGCTGTGCATTCGTTGGATTTTTTAACATGTGCGCTCTGTATACCCTATGTATGCACCCTGTATATGCGCAGCGCGCTAGCAACACACTGTGCATTCGCTAGCATACAACTCGCTAGCTTCTCCCAAATCCTGACAAAAGTTGGGCGCACAACGACGCACTGATCTTATTTTCCATTTTTTATTAATTTTCAATGCGTGGGCCGTGCGTTGCGTATGTGTGACTGGGCCTTAAAGTAATCGTCCAGACCCATTTTTTTGTGCCTAATTATGTTGAATAGACATTCAAAACACTTAATCCACCAAAAATAATTGATTTCCAGGCCTTATTTCCGTAAAAACACGACTTTTGTAAAAAGCGCGCGAGAAAAAATTTCTTCACTCCAACAGGGCTACGAATATTATTGATGACGTCACACCAGGAGCGGAGTATGTAAACAGCAGTCGTCTGCCTGTGTGACACCTGTCGGCAAATGTGATGAGTAATTGTACTTAGGTGTCAGTCAGTGAATCTGTCGCTGTGACAGATCTAGAGTACGATGCTCAATCTGAGACAGAAATAAATGACGCTGCTCGCGTAAATGAGGAAAACGAACCTCAGATTGTAATGGGCTACGCTATGGTGTGTGGCTACGGAATGTGTGGGTGGGTGGGGGGTGATGTAGACAGTGTGACATGACAGGCAAGGGAGTGTTGTTTACTGGTTTGTGTTGCAGACTGCCATACAAGGCTACGCTATGAGGCGAATTTTGGTGAGGAAGCCGTAAGAAGCCGGCTTCTTGCCGGCTTCTCTCTCGCTTGCGTGCCTCGCCAGAACGGCTGACAGGTGCCAGCTTCTTGTCGGGGCTCGCCCAGAGCTGGGCAGTATTTAAATACAATTTTATTTAAATACGTATTTAAATACATTTGTGTATTTAGAAATGTATTTATAAATATATTGGTTGTCATGTATTTAAATACAGTATTTAAATACTTTTTTGAGTATTTAAATACATTGTATTTAAATACATTTAATATAAAAATGTAAATACTTTTTTCACAGTTAATTTGGCCATAAACCCGCCCAACTATCTGGCAACCCCGATGTTACAGTGAACCAGGGTTTCCACTGGCAAGGAAATGTCCTGATTCAAGGATATTTAGGCCTGAGAAGGAAATTTCTAAGGAAACCCAAAATCTAAGGAAATCCTAAGGAAATTCATTTTTTTCGGACGTTAAAATTTGTGTGTATTTAAAATGTATTTACAAATGTATCTAAATACAATTGATATATTTAGTATGTAGTATTTATATAAGTCGGTATAATTGTAGACTTATTTGGGTGAGCTAACTATGTACGTCCAGCTTGTACACATTTATTTAGAGTCCAATAATGAACAGAATATTTACAACCAATTATGTAGTGACACCAAGCCAGGGAGTCTATGCAGAGCGCTTGAGAGGAGCGTCTTGGTCGCGTGAAGATCCGAGATGTTCCGTCTTGAACACAGCCAGGGAGTGCCAGGAATGAGTTCTGGTAGCGAGTGTGTTCCGAGGCTTTCTGTCCTCCTTCTCGTGATTCTGGCTTCTTATCACTTCTGGTACGTAGTTCGTTGACCCTATACTTTATGCTGACAACTAAGCATTTGTCCTGTGACATACTTAGATCGAGCTATCATAGTGCAAGCTATCACTGGTTCTCACGCAGGAACATAGGAGGAAAGTTATCCTTATAATTATATATATATATATAACATATATAATTATATGTTTAATATGTTCCTAAAAATATTCAGTTTCTTTTGATATTAAGTACATGCACATATCCTTTATGGAAGCTATAATAAGTGTGACACTTGTGTGATATTAGTTGTAATTCACTACGTAGTAATAGTTATGGAAGTTATTATATATGTTACGAGTAAAAACTGACTGACATTGCTCGGGCCGCTATATAATTTGTCCTCAAATTAGGCACATAAGAATTAGCTAGGGAATAACAAATGGTACACCTAACTAAAGGCTAAATATATATATAAAATATAAACTATAAACTTCCCAAAGCATAATTCCTATCTCTAAAAGTGAGTAAACTCTGAGCTAAATACACAGAAAAATATGAAAAATAATGGATAACATGTTGTTCAACATCAAAGAAAATGACATGGCCGAGTAAAATTATATTTATCTATGTGTCAGTACTAGTGTGGGTAAATCCATAATGTGCAAATATCACTGTTAATAAATGTCAAGTGTAAGGTGTAGCAAGTGTACGTGTACCGTAGACGGTAGCTAGCAAACTCAACTGTCAGCGAAAGTAGCTGTGAAAATTACAGGGAAAAATTGAGAACTTAAAATTTCAAGTAATGAAATTGTAAACTTAAATCGTCAAGTAATCGTTAAAAACCCTGAATAAGTCAAGTAATGACGAAGTCTCGTCTGACCGTAGAGCTGCTGTTGTGTTTGCATAGTGTGCGGGCAAATCCAAGTTTACCAAAAATCATACATAAATGATAATAAATCAATCCTATTGTAGAAAATATTTTTACATCATCGAGTGTAAAAACTGACTGGCAGAGAAATAAAATGAAGTTTACACATTTGAAAGAACTTCAGAAAACATGGTGATGTATAACAAGAAGAGTGGTGAGCACTCTTGCATTGATCTTGTAAGAATCATGCTAAAAATAAAGCATGATTAACCATTAAAATATGTATTATGCATGAGGACAAGAAACTGTCACTCAGGGGAATAAATTTTGATTTGGTGTTTTCCACATGAGTGACAAAATAAACTGTACACCAAATTTAAGTTTCCACGGGAGTGGAATAGGAAAAGCTTCCTAGTGGAGGTAAATCTTATCAAGGGAAATGCACAGGTAGCTGGTAAAGCATTTCGAGCTTTAAAATGATAATGTGGGCATATTTGGTATGACATGGAATAATACATTAATCCTCATTAGGGCAAATTTTATATGCAACAGCTGAACATTTTAAATTGGGGAAAAAATAAACTGGGCACAGTTTGACATGATATTTACCGTAGCTGCCATGAAAGGAGACAAAGTGTCTGAAACATGCATGGAGTTCTCAGAGATCAGCAAAGATTTCGAAGGTAAAGTTACCTTGAACATAGAACTATGTAAAATTTCCAGATAGGGTAAAAATTTCAAATATGTTGATAGTGCCATGTGGTAGCAAAGGAAACGACTTATCAATCCTTACTGAGAGGAAGAAAATTTCAGCTGTGAATAATAAAATAAAATTCTTCAATGGTGAACAACGTTAAGCGAGATAAGTTTATCTGTGATCAAACAACGTTTTCTGAGGTCTGGATTAAGACAAGAAGTCATTCGTAATTTCTCTGCGAGTTTTAATTTGTTAGTAAGTAAAACTAAATGGATAGTAAGTTGTACGTAGGTAATACATGTGAGCATCATGTATGTAAATAGTTCTGGAGGAACTGCTGGTCATGCACATAGTACCTAGATTAGTATGTTAGTAAGTACATAATCCTATCATTCAAATAGTGATCGTGGTACAACAGGAGACTAAGTGATTCATTCCTGTAGTGAATGTAATTCACGTATGCATTTAATACATGGGTTAGTATTAATACAATGGGTTAGTATTTCAAGCAAGTAAATAATGTATTTCTACAATAAGTGCGTAATAATTCCTGCAATTGAGGAAGAATGAATGTCATGCAATACACTGTGCTGCAACTTTAACAGTTACATAATAGTATTCTAATGTGAAGAGATATACATAGGTTAGCTAGGTTCTGCTATCCATTAGAGTTTCTATCGTGCAAGAGTTACAAGGTAAACATGGAAACTATATCAGTTTCTACTAGTAGTTGGTCAGAACAATATGTAGCTAAACCCCCCCAAAAATTGTAAAACTTCAATGTTAAGTATTTTCAAGAGTGTAAATAACATTGGCTTAGTGTGTTGTGTAGACCTTTTCCTAAAAATGAGAACAACACACATTAAGATTCAGAATACATGGTAAATTTGAAATAATCAGGTGAACTGATATTAAATGTAATGATATGGAATGGTATGGAATGGAATGACACTACTGTTTCTGCGTGTGTGACCGCAATTTTTGACGGTAATCATTTGTAGCAGTGTGTGTGTCATCATTAACTGTGTTTTAGTATTTGGGCATGGAAATTCTTCACCTGTATCTAATCCTCTAGCTACTCGTTTAACCTGGTCAATATGGACTGTCTTTGCATGGTATTTATAAATATGCTGTATAGTTATTTTGTGTCCATGTTCAATGGCAATGACTCTGTAAGGTCCTTCAAATGTAGAATCTAACTTTGACGTTAATTGTTGTACCTGAAAGTATACTACATCACCTATAGCAATTGGCTTTTCTGCTGTGTATGGGCGTTGATACTTAATCATGTCTTTTCTGGACAAATCAATAGCCTCTGTGACACGCTTGTATATTTTCTGAAAATCAGCTACTCTTACTGTTACGTAGTCATCAAAATTATATATTGGCTGTGTACTCTGCTCTAGAAGAGTGTAAGGTAGTCTTTTGTCTTGCCCAAATACAATGAAATGTGGTGTTTCACATGTAGACTTGTGTAAGGAAGAGTTTAGTGTGGCAGATACTTGTGGAATCCATTCATCTCAGTGTGAACTGTAAGGTTGAACTAATAACTTCAGGAGTTGGATAATCTTCCTATTTTGTCTTATCCCACCGCTGCCACCATTTATATAAGTGATAATTGTAGAGACTTCTGGGCTGAGTCAAAATGGTACTTCCGCTTTGTACACATTTTATTTACAAGTCCAATAAAGATCGTAGTGATTACAACCAAGTACAATGAATGTCTTGAGCACAGCCAGGGAGTCTCGGTGGAGCGTGTGATAAGTACGTCCTGCTAGGGTGATGATCAGAGATGTTCTCTTCTCCTCACCTGGCTTCTGATGCCTTCTCTCCTCCTGTTACAAGGGTCGTCGACCTAACATATTGCTGATAGCTACTCGTATTGGTGAATGGTAGGTGAGGTCCTGGCAACAGACGGATGGGTGAGTGCCAGGATGAAGGATGAAGTACAGTCGCCGGATATACACATTCTGTCAAAGAACACATATTAGAAAAATAATAATAACATATACATACACAAATAAGAAATATGAATAAAATACTCAGATATTTGTGTGGTGGTGCACGCGCCCAAGTCCGTAGCTGAGGAACGGCTGGTAGTGACACTGTGTTAGGGTAGTGTCAAGTCAGCATCCCTGTGAGGGCGGACAGGTGATGGGCTGTGTCAGCGGAATGCTCGGCAGGCGGTGATGTGGGCTGGCTGCTGTGTTGCTGTGTAGCGGGAGGGGTATCGGTGTTGCGCTGGCCCATGACGAGATGATCTGCGTTGCGTATCGAAGCTGCTACGTTGAGCCATGACGAGATGCAGTATTGTAGACGTGTAGTTGGTGACAGGCCCCTGGAGAACGTTGATATCTTGAATAGTAGGTGTGAGGCGATGATTGTCTGCCAGCGGGGTCGCTGGTCGTGGAGTAGTAAGTTTCGCTGGTGACCTTGTGCCAAAACAATTTGCTGAGTTGCTTGTAGTGCGTCTGCCTCTCTCTTCCTTGTAGAATGGTGGTGATGTATGTCTTGCTTATAGACTTGTAAATTGTGTTGCGGCTTGTAGTAATTCTTGTAATTAGGTGCTTGTAGTAGATGGTTTTCACTGGCTGGTTGAGGTTGTGGTTGTTTGATGAAGATCGACGTATAATCTTTGTAGACGTGGAAAGCTGTAAAATGGGCGGAGATTGGTACTCTCTTGTAGAAGTTTGTAGTGTTGCTTGTAGACTGCGTGGGATATCTGAACACTGCGTTATGGTGTTATAAGACTGATAACATCAGTCACCACCGCTGCCAACATTTATATATCTGTATAATTGTAGAATTATTTGGATGAGTTAACTATGTACGTCCAGCTTGTACACATTTATTTAGAGTCCAATAATGAACATAGAATATTTACAACCAATTATGTAGTGACACCAAGCCAGGGAGTCTATGCAGAGCGCTTGAGAGGAGCGTCTTGGTCGCGTGAAGATCCGAGATGTTCCGTCTTGAACACAGCCAGGGAGTGCCAGGAATGAGTTCTGGTAGCGAGTGTGTTCCGAGGCTTTCTGTCCTCCTTCTCGTGATTCTGGCTTCTTATCACTTCTGGTACGTAGTTCGTTGACCCTATACTTTATGCTGACAACTAAGCATTTGTCCTGTGACATACTTAGATCGAGCTATCATAGTGCAAGCTATCACTGGTTCTCACGCAGGAACATAGGAGGAAAGTTATCCTTATAATTATATATATATAACATATATAATTATATGTTTAATATGTTCCTAAAAATATTCAGTTTCTTTTGATATTAAGTACATGCACATATCCTTTATGGAAGCTATAATAAGTGTGACACTTGTGTGATATTAGTTGTAATTCACTACGTAGTAATAGTTATGGAAGTTATTATATATGTTACGAGTAAAAACTGACTGACATTTAAATACATTCGTGAAATGTATTTAGTATTTAGTATTTAAATACATTTCTCCCATGTATTTAGCATTTAGTATTTAAATACATTCAATGTAATTAGTGCCCAGCTCTGGGCACGCCCGCTCGGCGATCACAGCTGATAGCTGTAAACAAAACAACCACACAATGACGATTGATTGATTGATTTAATGCCAAAAAAAGGTGAATGTGCACACAATGACGAATTGTCATCTTCAACTCATATCCAACCACATCTTCTCTCATAAACATACCGAATTAAACGCAATGCTAGTCATTTCCACAATATATACCTATCAGCTGCTCTACCGTAGATAACACTATAGTCGCCAGTCACTTGCCACTGCACTAATGTCGCCAGGCACAATATATTACGAATTTTAGCATCACTACTGATTTGTATGTGCCACTGAAGACGCATCCACAGTAGTTTATAGTATGTACATCACACTACATGTCTTCAGTGGCACATAAAAGTCTGTAGGGATGCTAAAATTCGTAATATATTGTGCCTGGCGACATTAGTGCAGTGGCAAGTGACTGAAGACTATAGTGTTATCTACGGTAGAGCAGCTGATAGGTATATATTGTGGAAATGACTAGCATTGCGTTTAATTCAGTATGTTTATGAGAGAAGATTCGGTTGGATATGAGTTGAAGATGACAATTCGTCATTGTGTGCACATTCACCTTTTTTTTGGCATTTAATCAATCAATCAATCGTCATTGTGTGGTTGTTTTGTTTACAGCTATCAGCTGTGATCGCCGAGCGGGCGAGCCCAGAGCTGGGCACTAAATACATTGAATGTATTTAAATACTAAATACTAAATACATTTCACGAATGTATTTAAATGTCAGTCAGTTTTTACTCCTACTTCAGTTTTTACTGGCGACTATAGTGTTATCTACGGTACCTTGTATACTCATATACGTGGTCTTAAGGTAAGTCCATGCTTTTGAATGTACATCTGTGTGTTTACTTGTGTCCTGTTATCTGTAATTACATTATTTCTACGACGATATTCACTATTACTAGTTCCGCTTGTCCCGCTGTTTTGCGAAATATTGTCAAGGCGCGAAATCCTATAAACCTTCATTCATCGCTCTTATTTCACTGGTTTTACAGGTTAACTGCTGCCCTGATACATGTTACAGGCAACATCGAGTCACTAGCTTCCCATGAGAACACTTACAAGTAATAATAGTTACTCAAAAGCTTAAATTATCCACGTTCAAAACAGTCAGGTTGTGGGAACAGGAGTATGGTTTTTATCATGTATTATTTTATCAACTATTATTACTTGTAAGTGTTCTCATGGGAAGCTAGTGACTCGATGTTGCCTGTAACGTGTATCGGGGCAGCAGTTAAGCTGTAAAATTAGTTAAATACGATAGATGAATGGAGGGGTCAACAGGATTTTGCACTGATAAGATTTCGCGCAACACTGCCACGTGTTGTTTTTCTCTGACGTTACGTATCGTGACGTATGAAGCCGTGAGAAGCGTGGCCCAGGGCTCGCTTCCTCCGGCTTCTTACGGCTTGGCCCAGCTGGGCAAGCCGTAAGAAGCCGGCTTCTTAAAAGTGCCTCGAGTAAACAGAAAACGCAAGCTGCCAGAAGTCGGCTTCTTGCGGCTTCCTCACCAAAATTCGCCTATTGTGTGGCTACGGAATGTGTTGGGTGGGTGGAGGGTGATGTAGGACAGTGTGACATGACAGGCAAGGGAGTGTTTGACGGTTTGTGTTGCAGACTGCCTGCTCTTGACCGCCTTGGAGACACGCCCAACATTCTTGATCTTTTCCTAACTACTAACCCTTCTGCTTACTCTGTGAAACTATTCTCTCCGTTGGGTTCTTCCGATCACAATCTTATTTCTGTAACCTGTCCTATCGCTCCGGTACCGTCTCGGGACCCACCTAAGCGGAGGTGCTTCTGGCACTTCAACTCAGCTAAGTGGGAAGACCTAAGGCAGTACTACTCTGATTTTCCATGGAATAATTACTACTTCCATGTCAGAGACCCATCTCCTTGTGCAGAGCGCATAACTGAGGTCATAGTCTCTGGCATGGAAGCGTACATTCCACACACTTTCTCTAATCCTAAAGCCCGTCAACCTTGGTTTAACTCTGCTTGTTCTCATGCTGTCCGAGATAGAGAGGTGGCTCACAAACGGTACCGTAAGCATCCATCTCCTGAAACTCATGCCCTTTATATTTCTGCCCGTAATCATGCCAAATCTTTACTTCAACTTACCAAAAACTCTTTCATTCATAGAAAATGTCAAAATCTTTCTGAATTAAATTCCTCTCGTGACTTCTGGCATCTAGCTAATAACATCTCTAACAATTTTTCTTCTTCATCTTTCCCTCCTATGCTTCACCCAGATGGCTCCACGAGTCCACAGCTGTCTCATCTACTTCTAAAGCTGAACTCTTCGCTCAAACCTTTGCTAAAAATTCCACTCTGGTTGATGAAGGGCTTGTTCCTCCTTCCCCTCTACCCTCTGACTATATTATGCCTGTCATTAAGATCCTTCGGAATGATGTTTTCTTTGCCCTTTCTGGCCTAGATCCTCGGAAGGCTTACGGTCCTGACGGAGTCCCTCCTATTATTCTCAAAAACTGTGTTTCTGTGCTTGCACCTTGCCTGGTCAAACTTTTCCGTCTTTGTCTATCTACTTCCACCTTTCCTTCTTGCTGGAAGTTTGCTCACATCCAACCTGTTCCTAAGGAGGGAGACCGTTTCTAATCCTTCAAACTACCGTCCTATAGCTTTGACTTCCTGCCTTTCTAAAGTATTTGAATCTATACTTGATAAGAAGATTCTTAAGCATCTATCTGCTCACAATCTTCTATCTGATCGTCAGTACGGTTTCCGTAAAGGGCGATCTACTGGCGATCTTCTAGCTTTCCTAACTGAATCTTGGTCATCCTCCTTTAAGGGTTTCGGTGAAACTTTTGCTGTTGCCCTTGACATATCAAAAGCTTTTGACAGAGTCTGGCACAAATCATTAATTTCCAAACTACCCTCATTCGGTTCTATCCTTCTCTCTGTACCTTCATCTTAAGTTTCCTTTCAAACCGTTCTATTGCAGCTACTGTAGACGGACATTGTTTCTTCTCCTAAATCATTAATAGTGGTGTTCCCCAGGGTTTCTGTCCTATCCCCACTTTCTATTATTCATTAATGATCTTCAAAAGTCTAACTCAAAGCCCTATCCACTCCTACGCTGATGATTCTACCCTGCATTTTCAACGTCGTTTATTAGACGTCCCAACTCAACAGGAACTAAGTGATTCACGGAGAGATGCCACCGAGCGCCTAACTTCTGATCTTTCTATAATTTCTGATTGGGGCAAAGCAAACCTTGTTATGTTCAATGCCTCAAAAACCCAATTTTTTCACCTATCTACTCGACAAAACCTACCAGATAACTATCCCCTCTTCTTCAATGACACTCAACTGTCTCCTTCTTCTACAATGAACATTCTAGGACTATCCTTTACTAAAAATCTAAACTGGAAATCTCACATCTCATCTCTTGCTAAAACAGCTTCTAAGAAGTTAGGTGTGCTGTGGCGTCTGCGTCCTTTTGTTTCTCCCTCCCAATTACTTGCTCTCTACAGGGGCCTTATCCGCCCATGTATGGAGTATGTCTCACATGTTTGGGGAGGATCCACTCATACAGCTCTCCTAAACAGGGTTGAGTCAAAAGCTTTTCGTCTCATCAACTCCTCTCCTCTGACTGACTGTCTTCAATCTTTAAATCACCGCCGCAATGTTGCTTCTCTTGCTCTCTTCTACCGTTATTTTCATGCTCACTGCTCTTCTGAACTTGCTAACTGCATGCCTCCCCCTCTAGTAGGGCAGCTTAGCACCGAATTTCAAATGGATGGGGACATGCCTGATAAAAGCACCAAAATTTTATCAGGCAATCTTCAGGGTCCCCGCTATGATTCTATAACCGGCGCCAAGCGGTAGGACCACTCTTATTTGAAATTTTTCATTAATTGTGAAAAACAATTTTGGAAATTTTTGGAATTTTTTTTTTTTTTTAGTGTTTTTTGTAAAAAAAGTTTTTATTGCAGAAAGAGAAATATAGTGCTTTTCGACATTTTGGTGTAAGTGGTTGTAAAATCGAACATCTAGAAGTATTTTAAAACAATATGAAAAATTAGGTGTCTCGGGTGCATTTCCTCAATTTTTTTCAAACGTTCTAATTACGTAGGTCACCCGTGTATCAAAAAACACAATTTCGTTATCATTTTATTTCGTAAGCGCTGTGTTCGGTAGTAGCGGTTAACCATAGTGAATCGCGTAGTCTAATAAGTCGGAGCCTGTCCTGCCCTTAAACACATACTGAAAATCAAGAAAAATGGATACTCTTTCAGACAGTGCGTATATTCACCCAACATGGTGCAAAATTACTTCTCGGCATAAGCTATTCACATTGGCAGCTGCAGAGTTCGGTGCACTTCCATGCGCCTTCTTGCCATGAGCATCGTCCTCCGCACGTGCGCTTTTGCAGCCACACTTGACCAGTCGCTGCAGGCCTGATATGCTACAGGCAGGTTGGACCACACAGGGACGCCAGGTCTTCCATGTTGCACCTTATAGAGGACATCCAAAGCCTCTGGGGTTGGAGGGGGGGGACTTATGTCCACATTGATAACTGGTGCCCAGATTCCAGGCTTGGTAGACTGCGGCCCCAGCTGTGTGCTGCAGAAAGGGCTTCTTGGTTGGGGGAATCTTTTCCATTGGTCTGTTCTCTGTGAGAAAGAGTTCCCTACGTGCCTCGTTCCACCAGAGTCCAGTGCTCGTTCTTATTGTAGATGATCACGGGACGGCGCTCGAGCAACTGGAATTGCTTGCAGTTCACTGTCACAGTCATGTAAGGGTGATTCCTGAAAGTTGTTGAAGGCCTCCCGTCCAAATCCACGTAGGCATTCCAAGACGCCCAGCTGATTTCTTCCCTGTGCCGAAGAAAGCGGAAGTTTGGTCGCAGCCCGTGAAACTGTGGACATAGGCAATGCCGTGACCTATTCTTTCCCCAGAGCATGGCATATGGCATTGATATCCAGTACATGAAGTTTTCCAGTTCCAAATGCTACCCAGTGGCTGCCATCTGATGCTGGCTGCCGTCAGGGAATGGTTACTTTGGTCCGATCGGTATGGCACGGACGTCTGTGTCATGACAGTGCGTACAAACAGTTGGGGCATCCTTGTCCAGCGCATCTTTCAGGTGAACAACACTCCTTGTATCGGCCTCTTCGTGGTACATCGCGGCATTGGAGTGGTCTGAAACTCTGCTGATTACATTTGTGCCTGATGTTATGAAGGACCCCCTTTCCGTCTGGCCAGTCACTGGAGCCGACTTTGTCTGAAAGGAACTGGAACGCTCCCCTTGTTTGTGGGATCACGGAGGAGCGGGCCAGTTGACTGGGCACCTTCGTTGAGACCACCGACCTTTCTTCGTAAAACTTTCCCCCTTTTCTCTATAGTTGACTCCTTGTACTGCTGGCAAAGTAGCTGTCCCAGACCACATAAGACTCTTCTGCCAGATTCAAGAAGCTTCAGGATGTTGGGATGAAGCCTCATTAGCGTAGTCTTGAATGTGGTAACATTAGTAAAGAGGAAGCAGATACACCACAGCAGCACCGTTCGAGTATTCTTGCTCCAGAAACGGCGGGGGTTCCTTCTGAGAGTTTTGTGTTTCTTCCACCAAGGATTATCCAATGAGGTTCTGAATTCCTTTCCTTGGCAGTGTTCCTCTTCAGATTAGAGAAGGGGGGTGCGGATGATTTTCATGTTGGAGAAGGTTCCCATTCTGTATCCCTGTTCTGAGCAAAATATGTTACAGACGAGAGAAGAGGGACACATCATCTTTCAACAGGGGAAACACCATTGACTGCTTCCTCTTCCCCTTGAGATGATGATACTGAAGAGAGGCAATGAGTTCTCTCACAGGCTAATGGATGGATGCCTTCGTTTCAGTGATTGATAGCCCTCGTTGTAGCTGTCGTACTGATGCCTTGTCCCACTTCTTCTATGGTTTGCACACGTTGTTGGCGACAGATTCTCCAATCCACACGCCGTCGTGTCGAGTGCAATCAGCTCGCTTCTTCCTCTAGGAACGGCGTTGCTCATCTCGTTGATAACTTGAATAAGGCCAGTGTTTGCTCGTGAAATGTCTTCTGCGCAGACAGACCTTCTTCGTGGTTCTGGCGTTCGTCTGAGATGGCAAGTGTACTCCCGCTCAAAACTCAGTGAGAATGCGGGCCTGCTCAGGTCCGGCGATCCATCCACTTCTTGAAGGCTGTTGGGTTTCAGTCAGGCCGACTGCTCTCCAGGGCCCTTCACAAGATCATTATTTGTTCATGGGGGCTTGGTCGATCGGAATGCTGGAGAACCTGCTGGGCTGTCTTCTGAACAACCCAGTTGCCTCTGATAAAACTCCTCTTCGATTGTTGGAGGGAGGCCGCCATTTGTCGCGGATGTGGTATCGGGACCCATCTGCATAATTATGGTGGTCAAGGGCGAAGAACCATGGTGCAAGGGCTTAATAGACTCGACATACAGGGGAAAAGTCTCTTCTCTGTGAGCGCGAACGAAGGTGAGTCCAGGGAGTCAATCCTCAGGATAGTGTCCAGTACTGAAGGTGGACTCTCCGACCATGCTTTGTTTCAGTCCTCTTCTGTCATATCTTCAGTTGCTGCACCAGTCAGCGCTCTTTCATGTAGGCATCAGTTGCAGTTGGAGAGTGCCAGAGCGCTGACTTGGTGGGCATGCCTGGTTCTCGTCAGGTGTTGATTGCCTTCAGGAAGGAGGTCAGCTGTTGCCCAGCAGAGGCTATGCCTGCCTTGTTATGCTGCGCCCAGCCAGATCCGTCTAGGTAGTTCTCCAAGTGTATTCCACACCGCCATATCCAGGTGATTCCCCTGAACATGACAAACATACTGGTCTTCGTCACAGTGTGTGGTAGGGCAGTGCCACTGAATGAACTGGCAAGAGCCGGATCGTTTGGCGCCGGTTCAGAATTGAAGCTTAGATGCTGAGAAATGCACCTAGAACACCTAATTTTCAAATATTGTTAAAATACTTCTAGATGTTCGATTTTTAAAAACAATACACCCCAAAATGATCGGAAAAGACTATATTTTTCATGTTCTGCAATGAAAAAAACCATTTTTTCCCAAAAAAAAAACTATAAAAAAAAAATTCCCAAATTGTTCAATTTGTTTTTTTCACATATAATGAAAAATTTCAAATAGAGTGGTCCCTAACCGCTTGGCGCCGGTTATGATCATAGCTGGGACCACTGAAGATTGCGTGATAAAAATTTTGGTGCTTTTTTATCGGCATGTCCCCATCACTACCTAAGCTGCCCCACTACTCTCCAGGCGGCCGCGCTGCACAAGGACTTTATTACTTCATTCTAATCCTATCTGTCCATCTTTCCTAATGAAAAGAGTTAATCAGGATCTTTACTCTTGCATCCCTTTGCACTGGTTTAACTCGGGAAACTCTCTTCCTGTTTCTATTTTTCCACCTTCCTATGACTTAAATCTTTTCAAAAGAAGAGTACAAGACACCTCCCGAACTAAATTGGCTCACCCCTTTTTTATTTCATTCTCTTACGTCTTCTTTATAGGGACTGGCAACTAAGGGGGCTTTGTGTTACCCTTTTTGTTGTGCCTTTGGCCAGTTCTTGTGTTTGTAAAAAAAAAAAAAAAAAAAAAAAAAAAAAAAAAAAAAGACTGCCATACAAGGTTTACGCTATGGTGGTGGCTACGGAATGTGTGGGTGGGTGGGGGGTGATGTAGACAGTGTACATGACAGGCAAGGGAGTGTTGGTGACTGGTTTGTGTTGCAGACTCCCATACACAGCTACGCTATTGTGTAACGTACGGAATGTGTGGGTGGGTGGGGGGTGATGTGTCTGCCGCACAAAAACTTTTCCACAGTTTTTAAAGTCGTCGTATCAGTCGGAAACGTGTGCAAACTTCTCTGGAAAAGCACAGATGTCTTGCTGCAGCCATCAAGGATGCATGCAAAGTGGCATATCGCAAAAAAAATCTATGAGAAACACCCAAAAAAACTTCAAGTACTATATATTTATCTCTTGTGTTTACGTGCTTCTGGGTCAGCGCGGGGAGAGGAGGCTTCCTGATGTGACGTCACCGAGTCGTGGGCATCGTCTGCAAGCCTTGAGTAGCGTTTTGAGAGCTCGGGGAATTTGCAGATTTGATTGCGGATTGTTTAAAAACGGCTGACTGGATGCAAAAAGTGACAAATATTGTTGATGTATACTCGCTAATGGGTACACCTTTTATTGCATTAAATCAGGAATGATGAAATGGTCTGGACGATTACTTTAATAAACGTTCGACTCCGCGCATCGCAGTTCGCGTTTTCTTTTGTTGGTAAACATAGGCAGACTGCACCGAATACATAACAGACTGCTGGGAACGCGACACCGGCGGTCTTTTACACGTCGAATGCACGTCATTCAGGACATTATAGATTAATTGAGCGACAAAGTGTTTTTATATTTAAATGTACAGACAGCGTATGATGGGTAAGATAACCCTGGCAGCCACAAGGGGTTAACACGGCGCCTTCAGGATGGCACTGGAAGCTGTCCCGATAACTTACCTAAACTTTTAAAGTTATCATTACTACTTACCCAACATAATAACATTGCACAATAAGAAAGCTTATCCTAATGCCCTTTAAATCACAGCAATATATAGGCAACCCTTTGACACATGCTATAACACCCATCACCGTCTCCCTTCCCCCTTGCACACTGGCTATATAGCTAATAGGAGTCCCTCATCTAGGCTGCAGGCTGCCTGGCGCTGTATAGGCAACCATTACCTAGAATCCTAAATGCATCACGTGTGTTATTATCGGTATTATGTTCGGCTTATGTTATCAAGTGTCGTGCATTTATCTGTGGTTTGGGATGCATGAACATTACTATGTGACAGTCTTGCCTCAATAAAGTTTTCTGTGAGGCGCTGAGGCGGGACGCAACTATACTAAACTTGGATGAAAGATAAACTTATACCATCACTTTTATAGCGCGTGGAATCGTAGTTTTGGCTAACATCTTTTTTTCATTGTAAGATATTAATGCAGCAGCAGTAACAGCAGCAGCCCTTACGTACGCTGCCTATGTTGTTATACCATTACCGCTGTGCATTGCTAATCGTCCACCCTAATAGCACAGCACACAGCCTCATACCATCTCGTCTCATACCATACTGCTGTGCCTTACGCTGTGGTCTTTCAAGTCACAGCAGTAGCATTCGAACCACCACGACCACCTCTCACTAGTGCTGTGATGCTGTTAAGCTGTCCTACCGCTGTGCATTGCTAGCCTTGCATCATCATATGGTACAGCACACAACACACACGTGCTTTGGTATAGTGCTGTTGCTTATGCTGTGCCTTCCTATGATGAGGCAAGGGAAGGGGTGCAGCAATGTGTGTTGTAACAGCATACCTGATTGTCTTGTGGCTGGAGAGGTGAACAGCAAGTCAGGAACAGAAGAGATACACGTGCTAAAGTGATTAAGTGAGCAGTGGCAATCGAGTGTCTGCAGTAAAGAGGGAAAAGTTATCGTACATGCAATGCTTTAATTATTTTCTGTGCCATTTCTCTCTTACTTTCTCAATAAGTTGTGATCTTGGTTCAGTAATAGGTTGTAATTCAGTGTCATTCGCAGGTCTGAGGTGTTATGACAATTCACTATTCTTGCATCACGTGTTTAAGTTCGATCTTTTCCTAGTGCATTTATTCTATTTGCTTGAGTCTGTCTTTCAAATATTTTTCTGTGACCAGCACTCACAGACTTCAGGGCAAAGGCAGGTTGTCTTGTCCCTCTTTTGGCGTGACCTATTATGTATGACCTCTATTATCATTATCTAATATACTATAGGAGTAGCTGTGTGTGTGTGTCTGCCTGTTTTGGGTAGCCGAAACTGTAAATTCAATTTTGATGAGAGTAGGCTAAAAAAATCGCAAATAACTCGTAGGTGGTAAAAAACAATGACCACGTACAATGATGGTATGTGATTACAAATACGGGCATTAATCAAGAAAATGTTCAAAAAGTATTCTCGGCAAGTATACATGGCAGAAAGTGACAAGCTGCCACCTACAATGGGTGCCTTGAAGCAGCACATCATGAGGACACATGTGCAAGCACGAATCTGGGGTCAGGCTTCTCTTCCCCATCAGGATCTGCTGGACCCGCTTCAGAATGGGTATCACAAGGGTGATGATGGCCAGCTAAAACCAACGACCACAAACCTTCCCCCAGCACCCAAGGCCATTCTGGAGATGGTGAGATGTCATTGCAAAAAAGACTGCTCGTCCCAGCGCTGCTCGTGCAAGTCCAAGGCCTTACCTTGCACAAATATGTGTTTGTGCAGCGCACAGTGTGACAATGACGATGATGCTGTGTACAACTACTGTGATTCTGATGATGAGATTGACAGTGACAATTAATTAAATATGTACTATTACTGTGCCGAGAATACTTTTTGAACATTTTCTTGATAAGTATAATGATTTATTGCAAAAACACTGTTCCATTATATTCCTCGCCCTTGAAAATGTATATTTAGACACCAAGATCTGATGTCTACCACCATTAGAAGCAGAGATATCGTGAAATCCATGCGAAAATGGCCGCCATTTAAAAAATCCAAGGTGGCCGCCATATTGTGATTGAAAAAATGTAAACATTGATTTCCTGGTTCAGTAGGTCCTAAGCTTTATGAAAATGTATAGTTATGCAAATCTCCAAAAAACTCCAACGAAAGTACATAAGGAACTGGACTAGGAACATACGGACATAAGGAACACTAGTCGCCATGTGCAGTCACTCGCCACTGCACAAATGTCACCAGGCGCCATATATTACGAATTTTAGAATCACTACAGACTTGTAAGTGCCACGTAAGAGGCATGCACAGTAGTTGATATTATGTACATCACACTATAATTATGTCTTAAAGTAATCGTCCAGACCCATTTTTTCTTTGCACAATTATGTTGAATGTTCATTCAAAATACTTAATCCACAAAAAATAATTCATTTCCACGCCTTATTTCCCTAAAAACATGACTTTTGTAAAAAGCGCGGGAAAAACAACAGCCCCATTCCAGCCGTTGCGGGAAACGTGCTGGTGACGTCACTTCAGGAAGCCTCCCAGGCCGGCGCTGATAGATAGATAGATAGATATTTTATTGTCCACAAAAATGCATACAAAGAAATTACATAATATACCAAAAATTACTCATGGACCAGAAATGTACTCTTATCAGTAATCAACAAAAGTATCAAGGGTCTAAAAAATGTAAATGGGAAACGATGTGGCGCCTTAGTATTTTTTATCACATCAAAAAAAAATATATATACTTCCATGTTAGTCAGGTTCACCGTGTCATGCCGTGGGAATTGCGTGCCAAAAGCGATTTTATTGTTTAAATGCTATCTATAGGGTGTTAATAAACAGAAAAACTTGGGTGGCAATTTTACTTTTGGGAATTTGGGTTTTTGTGGGGGCTTAAACGGGGGTACTGTCATTTCGCAGTTTATCGCCCGAAATGAAAGCGCTAATATTGTTATAACTATTTTTATCTCTTAAAATATTAATAGGAAAATTATGAAAAAAATCAGGTGTCTTCCTCATATCATTATTAATTTATGTACCAAATATTTAGTTGATATCTGGAATAATTATTGATGTATTGACAAATATGTTATTTGTACAGCAGAGTCTGTGAACCACGATATCCGCCGTCTCTGAACTAGGTTAAGATTTTGTCCATTTCAGCACCTTTGATTGTCTCCTACTATAAAACAATTCTAACTAAATATATGTACAATAAATGAATGCTAGGCCTAATCGATGATAGTAACGTAGCACTATTTTATGAAGTATGTTCTTCCCAGATAAGTATCCAATGCAGAAATAAGTCATCCGTGACTAGAAGATGTTAACAACCTCAGCACCAGTTAGTGTCAGGAATTGTTTTTCTTTTGCTACATTATTTAGGCATATACTATGATATTTACAAGATATGATTGTGTATGTTTATATATATTAGAAAAAAACGACAAATGTATGATAAAACATGTAATATTCATGACATGACTTCATAGCACTGATACAAATAAAGGAAATAAAAATATACTTTTCTGTAATCATCACACATTCATACCACCTTTTACCACCAGTAATTACTCCACTCAACATCTAGATGAATACTAACAATAGACTAAATGAATGTAAAATCTTAAATTAATCTTATGGGGTCATTTGCTGATATTAATACATTGGCTAACTGATTGGCTACATGTCATCTTCGTCACAAATACTGTAGTCTTTCACGTTTCCACAATCGGTGCATTTGCATAATGCTGTGCATGGCAGGCGATTTTTATGGCATGAACACCGCGTAGGGTACGCCGTAGGTCCAATGAAAAGTGAAATATAGATTATTTCGAATTTGGCAGGGTGTTTTCTTATGTAAAATTGAATTTTAAGGGTGGTTTGTCCTCTTAAACTTTTTGGTTTGAGCACTTCTTGTTATGCAAAAATGGACTTTTATATTTATATGCAAAACATAGCTTAGCCCCGCTAAAGTAACGGCTTCATTTGCACCTATCATCGATTCTTGATCGTCTTTTTCAGGATGGCTTCTTGTAAACCAAGTGGGTCGAAGCCCGCAACTAGACAGAGCTCTGGATCCAAGCTGGCCGCCTTTGTTGGCGGTGGACGAGAGTTTGTTGAGAGTGAGGTGCCTACGTATCGCGGCGTGATGAAGAGGGGAATCCTTCTCCAAGAACTCAGCGGCATCCGGGAGGGTGTTGACAAGCGGGGGTACCCAGTGAGAGACATTGCGAAGGATCTGACCCCCATGGTGCTTGCCCAGTGGAAGAAATCAAACGCCCAGTTTGCACCTCCAGTGGTTGTTATTGACCGGTCCGTGACCAGAAAGATAGATACTTTTTGGAAGAAGGTTAATGAAGTGGTGAGAGACAGAGCAACTAAAGCAGTAAAGGAATACGTGGAGAAGAATATGGACAGGCTGTTTGACATAACGGCCTGCCCTCACACGATCTTCCTCGGCAAGGACCAGGAATCTCACTGCTCCAACCCCCAGCTGTGCCACGCGAGAGCACACGTGCAGTGTGACTGCCCCCTGGCCAGCAAAGTCCCTACTTTAGACCTGGAGTGGCTGTACTACCAGAGGATCAAAGTTGGGGAGGAGAGTGCAATGATGATGACAGGGGTAGACAAGAATGAGACGCATAGACAAGTGAAAGCAGCAAAGAGAAAGCAGTTGGAAGAGGAGGCTAAGCTGAAGAAGCAGAAGCAGAAAGATGAAAAGGTCAGCCGTCTTGAGCTGCAGGAGCAGATGTTCCTGGGCCAGGCTGAAGATCACCAGGATTCTGAGGATGGGACGGAGGAGTCGTTCACCCTGCCACTCAGAGGAAAGAGGCAGGAGCAACAGGAGGCTGCCATACTGGTAGACCGACTGCTCAGGGAGAGGCTGGGGTCCCTGGCACCCCTTGTGATGCAGTACTTGGACAGGCCAGCTGCAAGAAGAAACACAATGCCAGTCCGGAACCTGGCGCTGGCAAGCATCCGGTTCGACGTTCCGCCCATGCTGCTGCTGCCTTGGCTTCTGGATTCCTCCAGGACCTTATCGCTGACGGCCACCTCTCTCCAGACATGTCGTACCTGGTCTGCGATCCTAACAAGCTGAAGAGGGCCAGGCAGGATGCCATGGCATCGGCCAGGGACCTTGACCAGGGGAAGCACCAGGGTACCAAAATAGTTGGATTGGGCTACGATGGGAGGAAGGACAAGACCAGGGCGATGGTGCCCGACAGCTATGGGAAACTGCACCCAAAGTTGATCAGGGAGGAGCATGTGTCAGTGACAGAGGAGCCATCTGGAAGGTACCTTTGGCACTTTGTACCAGAGGACCCGGTGCCACCTGAGAAGCCTGCGTTCAAGGTGGCTCAGGCTCTCTATGATCTGCTGGTGACATACGACTCCACCGACTCACTGATCGTACTGCAAGGTGACTCAACTAGGGCCAACACGGGGTGGAAGGGTGGTACTCACGCCCATTTGGAGAAGATGCTGGGACGCAAGCTCTTCTGGAGTATATGCGTGTTGCACATAAACGAGTTGCCCCTGCGCCACCTTATCACCAGCATCGACGGGCCTACCTCATCTGACTCTGGGTCACGACTGGGCTTCACGGGTCCAGTGTGCAGTCTGCTGTCCAGCGTGAATGAGATGCAGTACAACGCAGAGTTCAGAGGAGTGCCAGGCGGTGAAGATCTCACGGAGATACCGGAGTATATCCTGGTCAACATGTCCACTGACCAGCAGGTCTCCTACCAGCTGGTCCAGGCTGTGAAGCGGGGCGTTCTCCCGTCCGAGCTGCAGGAGATCAAGTGTGGCAAGGTGTCCCACTCCAGATGGCTCACCACAGCCCAGTCGCTCGTGTACATGTGGACCAGAAAGCATGGACTGACTGGCAAAGAACTGAACACCCTGGAAATCCTAGTCAAGTACTACCTGCAGGTGTACTTCAAACTCTACTACGACATCAAGGTTCACCACAGACTAGAGGACGGCCCCAAGCACATCCTCACGCAGCTCAGAGTGATGAGGTCGCAGCCAAGAAGGTCCAAACAGCTGTGACCTTCTACGTGCGGACAGGAGCATGGTTCGCACACTCAGAATGTGTCCTCCTCTCGCTGATGGCGAGTCAGAGTGAGGACGACCGCAGGTTCGCCGTGACCCAGATTTTGAAGCAGAGGGCTGGCGAGGAGTATGGGGACACCAGTGTAAGACCTCGCATCACACCCAAGCTGAACTTGTCAGCCACCAGCTCGCAGACACTGATCAGCTGGCAGCCTGGCCAGGTGCACGAGCCGGCATTCACCTGTTCACTGTCCGGGGATCAGATCCAGGAGATCCTGGTCAAGCCGTACGAGGTTCCGGAGTTCTCTATCCACACTCAGAGCACCGAAAGAGTCGTGAAGCAGGTGACAGAGGCTGCGGCAGCAGTGGTGGGGCAGCAGGCCAGAGACGGGTTCATCCGGGCTCAGACCCACCACCGGGAGACCATGCCCTGCTTCAGGTCTAAGAAGGACATGATGGACACGTTCTAGGCCAACGTAGAGGCTGTGACACTGTGATGTAGTGCCTGATGAACCAACTGATCAGAAAGAGCTTACCACGCTAGTCATTTGGAACTCATATTGGTGCATGATGCAATAAACATGACCAATCGGACACTGCGTACTCATTTACGCATTATTCGATAAGGGTGCAATAAAAAAGTGCGATTTTGCATAGTAAGAATTGCTTAAATGCAAAAATGGAAAAAGATAAAATCGTCTTAGAATTCCATTTTACATAGGAAATTAGCATGCCAAAGTTGAGAAAAAGAATTTTTGTTATACGGCGTACCCTAAATTTTGAACAGTTCACTTTCTCTTTGCACGCACCCTTGCATCCACACCTAACTAGTTCAAGTACTGCACGTGGTGCTGGCTTTTCGAGACATTGTACTGGTATAAGGTTTTTGTCGTCATTTAGTTTCCATCCATTGCCTTCTGGGAGCAGGTTCTTTGGCCTTGGTTCTTGGTAGGTTTTGTCTCTTTTGGACATCAGGTTGGCACGTTGTATGTGAGGTTTCAGAGTACTTCGCGTCGGTGGAAGCTTTTCACCCTCCAAGTTCTTGACCTTGAACAGCTCCCATCGAAGATCTGCAATGTGACGCACAAACTTTTGCTGGAGTATACACTGCAGACGAACGTCTCGACATTGACAGCATCAGCTTCAGGAAGACTGTCTGAACATCCAAAGATCTGGAAAGTCTTGATAATCTTGCTGCTCGAAGGTAGTTGCCGGAACTTGGGTATCCACGCTTTCTTCGATATACTGAAGAACTTTCCACCCCAATCCGCGCCAGTGAAGTTGTGCAGTCCTATCAAAGCCTTTGACTTCTCCGTTCCAATCGCAGTGCACCTCTCTTTGATGTCAATTGTCCGGAAGAACTTCGCTCTGCCAGTTAACATCTTCAATGGGGAGTTTTCGAAGCTAAACCGCCAGATGTCTCTCGCGCATCTCACATCCTCTGCTCTGTGAGGCTGAATGATCTATCATTTACCGTAAATTCTCTGTACTTCTGTGGGACATATCAGAATTATCCTTTCAATACAACAACTGAAACAGTTCCTAATAAAAAATGTAGTTTATCATTTTATTTGTTTGCACTTTGTGAAAATATTGGCAAAACAATTGAATACTTGAAAACTCAATCTTTAAAAATAGTCTTTTCATAAAAAAAGCACAAGTTCAAGCAGAATGAGGCTTCAGGAAATATCTACTTGTATGTAAGCATTCACTGAGTACCTATTTTGGGTGTATATGTCTCTCTTACGACGAACATTTAACCAAAACAGAGTGTGGCGTTCAGCATCTCCACAGAAACCATCCCGCCGGCAGGATCTGCTATCACCCACTTTCCTGTTGACACGACACGGGGATGGACAGCTCAGCGCCGCTCCTTACCTCACAGCTCATATCACTGATACTCCTAACTTCTCAATACCACAGGCTACATGTCATCCTAACTATCATCCGTTTATCTCATCACACTCTCTATCCTCTACTGGAATATTCGTGGCATCCGCTCCCACATACCGTTTCCCACATAAAGAAGACTTTCGTCTCCTTATTTCGTGCTTTGACTGTGACTTGTGTTGTGTTGGGGCGGAGCGGAGTGGCGCGTGTAGTTACGTGACAGACTTGCAGTCACTATGTACTGTGGGTAGTAGTAGTTGGGGTAATAAGGCCGTGCACAGCAGTAAAAGTCTCCTTGCAGTCCTTTCCGTCTCCTCCATAGCCCCGAGCCGTTAGTGTGACGAAGTTTGAGAGGGGTGGGTTGCCCCCATCCTCCTTCGTTACAATAGGATAAACCAGAGGACATAGGGTATTCAGAGGGAAGGGTTGATTGATTGATTCAGAGGGAAAGATTGAGGTGGAACGGCTTAGAGTTCGCGGCGGGGGAAATAGTAAACAAGACCATGTATTGTCTTCGATAGAGGACTGTTCGTTGAGGTGCCAAGCACTTAAATTACTTCTTGGTTAAATGTTCGTCGTAAGAGAGACATATACACCCAAAATAGGTACTCAGTGAATGCTTACATACAAGTAGATATTTCCTGAAGCCTCATTCTGCTTGAACTTGTGTTATTTTATGAAAAGACGATTTTTAAAGATTGAGTTTTCAAGTATTCAATTGTTTTTGCCATATTTTTCATCAAGTGTAGACAAATAAAATGATAAACTACATTTTTTATTAAGAACTGTTTCAGTTGTTGTATTGAAGGGTAATTCTGATATGTCCCAAAGAAGTACAGAGAATTTATGGTAAATGATAGATCATTCAGCCTCACAGAGCAGAGGATGTGACAGCCTGAGAGACAGGCTTGAGCGTGAGCTTATTAGAAAACTCCCCATTGTCCTGGGATGGTGTGGTTGGCAACAAGATCTATCAACAACAAGAACACATCTGTGTCTGGGGACCACACATACATGTCTCGCGTTGACGTTCCTTGTCTTGCTGCATCGATGCCATGAAGCGGGATCTGTGTGTCAGCTTCCTCGTGATTGTGAGTGGACATATTCTGACTGATGATGTTGTTTGCATTGGTGTATGCTGATGACCCATACACAACAACAAGCCCTTTGTTACTCCCAGAGAAATGCTTCAGCAATCGTTTCCCAAGAAATTCTGTGAGCTGGGACTTGGTGTCTACATGAGATAGCAGAAGCTTCATAGGAACATTGCGTATGTTCATCGCGTCTTTATTATGAAACTTCACTGGTTGTGCTGAGCCTGCTCGCTTGGAACGTGTTTTTCTTGGAACGAGTTTGTAACATTCCTTGTGGTAATGGATGTTTTCCGTATCAGATGCAGACAACTTTGACAGATTTTCAGCCAGAGGTGCATACTGCGCTTCTCCATACTGTGCTCGCTTCTCGGCAAAGTTCTTTATGTTACCAATATAATCTGATGTAACATTCTGTACAAAGGTGTAGCCCTTCCGCTTGCCTTTATCGCAAATGATGCAGGTGAGTGAGTTCATTGTCACGTCCGTTATAGTTGAATCTCAACAGGCCTCGCTTCGAAACGGGTGAACTTCTTCATAAGTGCAATTGGCATCATCACTGGAAAAAAAGGAAGAACATTTTAATATCTTAGCCTAGTCCACAAATTGCTAAAGAAAGATTGAACTCGATTCGACGGGTTTCGACTTCAGATATTTCTCAACGAACAAATGACTGCATAGAATATTATTAATTTACTGTAATTCATTAGCTTTGTGAGTTATTTGTTTCGCATCCACTTAATTAGAATCAGTTTATTACAGGTGCTGACAAAATCGTAGCCTAGTTCAGAGACGGCGGATATCTTGGTTCACCGACTCTGCATGTACAAATAACATATTTGTCAATACATCAATATATATTCCAGATATCAACTAAGTATTTGGTACATAAATGAATAATGATATAAGGAAGACACCTGATTTTGTTCATAATTTTCCTATTAATATTTTAAGAGATAAAAATTGTTATATCAATATAAGCGCTTTTATTTCGGGCGATAAACTGCGAAATGACGGTACTACCCTTTAAGCCCCCACAAAAACCCAAATTCTCAAAAGTAAAATTGCCACCCAAGTTTTTCTGTCTACTAAGACCCTATAGATGCCATTTAAACAATAAAATCGCTTTTGGCACGCAATTCCCACGGGATCACATTTCAGGTACACGGCGAACCTGACTTTGTAATAAATATGTCATTTCCTATCAGCTCAACCTAAAAATTCAGCAACTCTACTAAAAACAAAAAAATTGAAAATAACATCGCATTTAAGCTACAGAAAACAAGATTAAATTCTCACAAATTACAAGTTAAAAAGAAACACAAAGTACAAGAAAAAACTGTAAAATCTTATAATCATCTATAACCTGCATGAAAACAGAAAACGAGGTAATAATAATAAAACTAATAGTCAATAAGTTAATGATACAAAAAACGTGGCACAAATAAAACATCAAAATTAAGAAAATCAATATAAAAAGAACGTTTTGCTAAAACATCGAAAAATAAAAAATCGAAAAAGAGGAACAAAATGAGTTACACCATGGAGACAATTCATACCAAAATAAGAGAAACGTTGCTTTCAGCCTTGAAATAGCAATAAAATGTCATGAACAGCAGAACAAATCACGTCATAATAATTTCTTTCATTCATTAAATTTTCCAAAGTTGAAATTTGATAAAAATCACGTAAATGTTGTGATAAGGGACATTGCTCAAATACATGTTTTTCCGTTTGCACTTCACTGCACTCACACAACCGTTCCTCGATGGGCAGTCTTCCTCTGCCCCTTCTGTTCCATCGACCCTCTTCAATGGCAAGGGAGTGCGCGCTTAAGCGCAACCGTGTCCAGAAAATACGTTTCAATTCGTTAACACTGTCTTTTCTTTTATACATTTAATTTACTTTTAGTTCAGGGTTTACAGTATAATAATATTGAAATTTCGTTGAGGTAGAAACTGCAACTTTTATCCTTAACTCTTCTCCTGCATTTTTTTACATAATCAGTAGACTATCATTTCTTACTAAGTCTCGAACATAATTAGATAATATGGGAACGTTTTCTTCCATCACCATCTTTAACACAAAAACAAATGGACCATCTTCCATAGTTGATTTTTCAGTCCACATTTTTGAGAAGAACTTACGCTGGTTACTCTTTATTATTGTTTGTACCGGGGGAAGACCAGATTCTACCAGACACAAGTCATTGAAGGTTGTTTTTCGAACACTTAATAGTCTTTTTAAACACCACATATATAATTTATGTATTGGCTTTAAGTCTCCGTTCAACCAGGATTCACATCCCCACAGTATTGATGACATTAAAGCACTATGAAACACCTTAAATTTTATAGGAAATAGAATATCATTGTTTTTATTAACCCTTTCACGCACGAAAAGTTTAATAAGTTTTTCCGTCCACTGCGACATCAGTCTGGGGCTCTCTAAAGGCCCCCATCCACGGTGCGATCTGGTCGTACGACCATCGGACAGATCTGGTTGGATCCAACCAGATTGGATCGTGAGTGGGGTGATTTTGGTCTGTCCGACCGACTGACAGCTGGTCGGATGCGACCAAGCAGTGTTTGGTTTTTAGATCCGACAGATCATCCAGTTCAGACCGGATCGCACCGTGAGTGTGCTGGTCGTGAGGCCAACCGTCAGTTTCGCCACTGACAGCGTCGCGAGAGGATTACCAAGATGAATTGTTTCTTTGATGACAAGCACTTTTGGACAGAATTCATCCAATTATATAGAAACTGAATGTTTGTGGGAAATAAAAAGCAAAAAGTAAATGGATAAATATAAGAAAAATGCAGCTTACGAAGTATTGGTAGAGAAACTCAAGGAGCGGGAGTGAGCGACAGTGAGGCTAATGTTGAAACAGTAAAAAAAAAAAAAAAAATATGAGAAGTGTGTTCCGGAAATATATTAAGAAAATAATTGCCTCTATGAAATTTGGTGCGAGCGCGGATGATGTTTACGCTCCTCAGTTGTGGTATCAGATTCCATCAAAAGTGATTCGATCCTTGTTGCATAGACCCATCATGGGAACCGCTCTCCACCGTTTCTATCACCAACTGAATTGATCCTGAGGTGCGGTCGGATCGTTAGTGGGTGGTAGGATATCCATCGGATCAGGTCTGTCGGATCAGATCGTACGACCAATCGTACCGTGGATGGGGGCCTTAAAGGGGCCGCGCGTAAGGGGCGAATAAGAAACTCTGCGGCGAATGTTTTGGTTATGTTATCAATTTCAACCACGATTATTCTTTTTTCCTGGCATTATTATATATCGTTGGTTTCGCAAGAGATTATTCTGCCTAATGAAAGACAAAAATAACAAGAAATGCAAGTAAATAGCGGAGTTTAACGACTTAGAAAAAACATTGAGTAAAGAGAAATAAGAAATACTTACGTTCACCACTTCGTAGCTCGATACTTCCTGAGTCAACTTTTTATGGTTTATATGCTAATAAAAGGGGATTTTTATGAGGATTCCAACGCTACCTTTAGAATTTTCATATGGCCAGTAGTTCTTGAGAAAATGGAGGAAAACTGAAACACATGTTGGAAGACGGATTAGGCTACAAGTATGGCTTACCCGGCTCGGGACACGTTTTAAAGGGACGGGCAGTCCGCGCTGACAGGCTGCCTGCTGAGAGTTAGCTGGAACACAAGCCCTTATCACTTCAAATCCACCCTCAAGAGCGAGTTGACAATTAGTTTATTTTATAGGCCTAGCTTGGATCTTTGACGCAGTAAATTTTGACGCGATTCTGATAATTACTTTATTTTTTGGCGAATTTTTAAATGTTTTTTGACGCAGTTCGCGTCAAAAGCTCAGATGTAGACGGGCCCGTTTTGACGCGATCGCGTCACCGTGCGTGAAAGGGTTAAGAAATTCAATAAACTTAAGTACGTGACATGTGTCGTCTGTGAGCATGGGCTTTTATGGCTGAGGAAGTGGAACCGTCAGCGACGAAAGGGCTGCCCAAATATATGTATTGGTTACAGTGCTCCACCGTCAAGGTGTCCACAACGAGCGGGTCCTTGTCCGAGGCAACACCATTTATAACCATGAATTTGGTTTTGACTAAATTAATTTTCATAGCATGAAATACAAATACACGTAGACTCAGAAAAAAATATAGTACTAGAAGAATTTTGGGTGTTTCTGATATATTTTTTGTGCGATATGGCATATACTTCCATCCTGTATGGGTGCAGCAAGAAAGCTGTGCCTTTCCAGAGAGCATAGCACCCATTTCCGACCTATTTGGCCATGATATGTGTGTGCAGCGACGGTGAGAGGCGGATGAGAAGCGCGCGGCAAGACAATGTGTTTCACACCGCAGGACTCTCACCCGCCTCTCACCGTCGCTGCACACACATATCATGGCCAAATAGGTCGGAAATGGGTGCTAAGCTCTCTGGAAAGGCACAGCTTTCTTGCTGCACCCATACAGGATGCAAGTATATGCCATATCGCCAAAAAAAAAATCAGAAACACCCAAAATTCTTCAAGTACTATATTTTTTTCTGAGTCTACGTGTATTTGTATCAGTGCCGGCCTGGAAGGCTTCCTGAAGTGACATCACCGAGCCGTGGTCCATCGTCTGCTGGTCGTCAGTTGTGTTTTGAGAGCTCGGGGAATTTACAGATTTTGAATGCGGATCATTTAAAAACGGGTGACTGGATGCAAAAAGTGACAACATATTGTTGATATTCTCGATCATGGCTATATTTTGACTGCATTAAATCAGGAATGACGAAATGGTCTGGACGATTACTTTAAGGCCGGTTCCCACTAGCCCGCTTGTACGGCCACCGTACAACAACAATGAACAACAATGACGTCACAATGACGTCACAAAAAAGTTGACCGCACCGCCGTACCGCTGTACGGCTGCCGTACAAAGTTAAAATCAAGTCATCTCTCCCGCTCGGCGGTGTCCGCTCGAGCGGAGGTGCAAACTGTGCCCAGTTACCACAAATACCACTCAAGCGATGATTATGGTGACGTCATTGTTGGGCGGTGTACGGCAACGGCGGCCGTAGAAACGGGCTAGTGGGAACCGGCCTTTAGAGGCACATACAAGTCTATATAGTGATGCTAAAATTCGTATTATATGGCACCTGGCGACATTAGTGCAGTGGTGATCGAGTGCCTGGCG
>JACEEZ010008722.1:165000-178311 GCA_016584305.1 Chionoecetes opilio
TCTCTCTCTCTCTCTCTCTCTACGGTTCTCTATCACTCTCATCTCTATCTCCTACTCTCTCTCGTCTTTTAGGTTTGAAATCTCACATACTAAGTTTTTAGTGAATCCAAAGTTTTGTACCACTCGGCACCCCCTACTGTACCTAGAGGACCTTCATATAGATGTTATATACAGAGACCCTAACTGTACCTACGATGAACTAGATATATACAACTTGCCTTCTGACTGGACACTATAAACGACTTTGTTTATTATACGGCGTGTGTGTGTGGTTGTGTGTGTGTGTGTGTGTGTGTGTATGTGGGTGTGTGTGTGTATGTGTGTGTGTTTGTGTTTGTGATCCTCGGAAATTGATCTGTGAGGCGGTGGTGCTGATGGTGACGCTGATGGGAGGTAAAGGCAGGGATATGCAGGCAGGAGAGACAGGTAAACAATAATAGTAACTGATAACAATGATAACGCTGTGATAATAAGTGCATGATAAGTGAGCTGGTGTATTTTAGTCTCGAATCATTACATAAAGTTTCGATCAATGTGTGGCTGTATTTAAATTGGGTTATTTCTTTTATTTATTTGTTTATTATTTCCGCTGTACGCCTCCCTGCCCCTCCCTGTCGTCTTACCGCGTGTTGTTCCCTGAGGCTTGTTTGATGCGCCTCGTCCTGTGTATCTGCCAGCCACCGAGGGAGGGGAGACAGATGGACAGTGAGAGAGAGAGAGAGAGAGAGAGAGAGAGAGAGAGAGAGAGAGAGAGAGAGAGAGAGAGAGAGAGAGAGAGAGAGAGAGAGAGAGAGAGAGAAGAGAAAAGAGATAGAAAGAGAGCTAGGGTGCTAATATAGATCGTGCACGGTCTACCGGGACATTTGCACTATAGCTTGCGGTCTACCGGGACATCTAATATAGTATAGGAGTAGCCGTGTGTCTGTGTGTGTGTGTGTGTGTGTGTGTGTGTGTGTGTGTATGTCTGTCTGTCTGTCTGTTTTGGGTAGCCGAAACTAAATTCAATTTTGATGAGAGTAGGCTCAAAAAATCACAAATAAATCGTAGGTGGTAAGCGGCTTGGTCCCATGTCGATTGAATAATTTTGAATGGGGGTTTTGGGCTAAACACACTTGGGAGTATTAGATTACAGGAAAAACTCTGCGGTAACGTCTTGCCGCATTCCACAAACTTAGTAGACTCATGGACTTACGTTTGTGTGCGTGTGTGATTGTGTGTGTGTTGGAATCACACGGAACACAAAGGGTTGGAATCACACGGAACACAAAGGGTTGGAATCACACGGAACACAAAGGGTTGGAATCACACGGAACACAAAGGGTTGGAATCACACGGAACGTGGTCTACCCCGAGGCACTTTGACCAGTGACCAACGACAGCAACAACACGATTGGAGTTTGCAATCACATGTTGTATACGTATGTATATGCATATACGTATACTACTACAAACATCAATACATGGGTCCTAAGGGCCCACAAGCACTTGTCTAATATACTATAGGAGTAGCCGTGTGTATGTGTGTGTGTCTGTTTGTTTTGGGTAGCCGAAACTGTGAATTCTATTTTGATGAGAGTAGACTAAAAAAATCGCAAATAAATCTTAGGTGGTAAGCGGCTTGGTCCCATGTCGATTGAATCATTTTGAAGGGGGGTTTTGGGCTAAAAATACTTTACGAGTATTAGATTACAGGAAAACCTCTGCGGTAACGTCTTGCTGCATTCCACAATCTCAGTAGACTCATGGACGTTTGTATTCATCTAGTTGTATTTTACAGGGCCTGAGCAACGCTCGTATGGCCCCTTCTCCATATCAACATTTATTTTATCATTCTTCCTCAGTGCTTAGTGTTGGCCGAAGCCACCACCCCGGGAGGGGGGTCACAAACCCCCGGCTGACACCCAGTACCCATTCACTGCTGGGTGGACAGGGGCTCGGGTTTTAAGAAGACCGCCCGTCTGTCTTCGCTCCGCCCGGGGCGTGGAATCACACGGAACACAAAGGGTTGGAATCACACCGAACGTGGTCTACCCCGAGGCACTTTGACCAGTGACCAACGACAGCAACAACGCGATTGGAGTTTGCAACAACATGTTGTCTAATATACGTATACTACTACAAATATCAATACATGGGTCCGAAGGGCCCACAAGCACTTGTCTAATATACTATAGGAGTAGCCGTGTGTCTGTGTGTGTGTGTGTGTGTGTGTGTCTGTCTGTGTCTGTCTGTCTGTTTTGGGTAGCCGAAACTGTAAATTCAATTTTGATGAGAGTAGGCTCAAAAAATTGCAAATAAATCGTAGGTTGTAAACGGCTTGGTCCCATGTCGATTGAATAATTTTGAAGGGGGGGTTTTGGGCTAAAAACACTTTTCAGAGATTAGATTACAGGAATGAGCGGTAACGTCTTGCCGCATTTCACTAATTCCGTGAACTCATTGACTTACCGTTTGTGTATGTACGTGCGAGTGTGTTTGTGTGTGTGTGTGTGTGTGTGTGTGTGTGTGTGTGTGTGTGTGTGTGTGTGTGTGTGTGTGTGTGCTTGCAGGACAGGCGTGGGGCTGGGGTGAGACTGGCGTGGGGCTGGGGTGAGGCAGGCGTGGGGCTGGGGTGAGGCAGGCTACGGTGGTGGTAGGTGGTCTACCCCGAGGCACTTTGACCAGTGACCAACGACAGGAACAACACGATTGGAGTTTGCACTCACATTGTTGTTTAAAATATACTACTACTACAAACATCAATACATGGATCCGAAGGGCCCACAAGCACTTGTTTACACTATAACGTGCGGTCTACCGGGGCATTTTGCAACTTACTATTGCTATATGATATTACCTATTATACAGAAGAGTATTATAGAAAAACAAATATTATATCAATGAGTTATATAGTATTGAAAGATTTTCCTGTTTAGAGTCACTCAGTACTGTGTTCATGGGTATTTCCATTACAAAAAAAGACACCATTTCTAAAATTTCGCACAACCTCAGTTACCGTGTAATTTGTTGTCGATGTCCACCTGATGGAAGAATGTGTTGCCTTTCCGTCGTTCCGAACAGAAGGTGAAAGTTGGCATCCTTCACGAGGACAGCGACGTAATACATGCCTATATTCCCTTCCTCTGTCATGATTGTTTACTTGCATAACACAACCACATCGATGACAAGCCTCTGCTTCTTGTGGTGCGTCCAGAAGATTGTTTTCCCGTAAAAATGTAACCGCTGTTTCTTCTGTCAAGATGACACCTGTAGAAATCTTTCAATAGTATTGTAGAGGGTAAACTGTGTCTGACTGATGTTCTCGGGTTGAATTTTAAGAGGATACTGAGATATTGCTTTCTTGTTCCCTTTTCATAAGGTTTAGTAGTTCCGGTAGTCAGGTCAGGTCAGGTGGGGTCTTGGTAGACCGCACATTACAGTACCGTAGACCAGTGGTTCTCAAACTTTTTGGCCTGCGACCCCTCCAAATAATTTCGAAGGGCTTGTGACCCCCCCCATTACCAAAGCATTTCTGACAATCTGACACATTTGCACTCTTCTCTCTCTCTCTCTCTCTCTCTCTCTCTCTCTCTCTCTCTCTTCTCTCTCTCTCTCTCTCTCTCTCTCTCTCTCTCTCACACACACACCCCACACACACACACACACACACACACACACACACACACACACACACACACACACACACACACACACACACACACGGCATTTGATAAATTTCCATGAGGCTACTTTGGAAATTGGTAAATATAGGAGGAATCAAAGGCATTATCAAAACCTGGATGGAAAGTTATTTGGGAGAAAAAAAATGAGAACTGTAGTAAAGGATGAAAAATCTGAATGGAGAAAGGTATTTTGTGGGGTAGCACAAGGATTAGTGTATAATCACCTGTGTAGGATCACCAATAATATTCAGGATTTATGTCAATGACATGACAGATTAAATAAAAAGTTATATTAGTTTGTTTGCGGATGATGCAAAACTATTAAAAGAAATAAAAAGCTATAAAGATTGTGAAACACTACAAAATGACCTGAACAAGATCTACGAATGGAGTAGAAGATGGGAAATGGAATTTAATGTGAATAAATGTCATGGGATGGAAATTGGAAAAAGCGAAGAGATATAAATGGTCATATAAAATGGGAAATGAAGTAATTACAAAGGTTCAGGAAGAAAAGGACCTGGGAGTGATAATGCAGAATAACCTACAACCAGAAAAACATATAAATACAATATTTGGAGATACATACAGGATGTTGAAGAATATTAGAGTGGCATTTCATTACATGGACACAAATATGATGAGAAAGATCATTACTACAATAATCCGACCAAAAATGGAATATCCTGCCATTGAATGGTCCTCATATAAAAAGAAGCATGTGAAAAAGTTGGAGAGGATACAGAGAAAGACTACAAAGATGGTACCAGAGCTAGAAGAACTTTCTTATGAAGAAATGTGGAAGGAAATAAAGTTACCAACACTTGAGCAGAGAAGAGAAAGAGGAGACTTTATAACAATTTGTAAACTGATAACTAAGATGGAAGAAACAGACAATGAGAGACTACTGACTTGGAAACAAAGAGAAGGTCGATACACAAGAGGACATACAAAACAACTATGAAAAGGGAGATGCCTGAACAACATAAAGAAGTACAGCTTCCCTCATAGAAATGTAGAAGTTTGGAATGGACTGAAATCTAAATGAGGAGGTGATATCGGCAAATAATGTGCACCAATTGAAAGAAAAACTGGATAATGTAGATACGGAGACGGGACCACACCAGTGTAACTCAGGGCCTGTAAAACACAACTAGGTAAATACATACCCACACATATAGGTAGAGTCTTATTGCTCCGTGTCATAACAATACATGTATAGTATATTCGGTACAACATAATGAATACTTAAATGATACCGTAATCAGTGCAATCTATATCCTATATTCTTATTCTTCCTTTACATGCATAACAAAAATATGTAACATAAATAAAGTTTTGACTTGTGACAGGGTTGTTTGATTTAAATCAAGTTGATTTTAATCACTGATTTAAATCAAAAAAAAAATTTAAATCATTGATATAAATCATAACCGTATCATTATTTGAAAACGATAGGGGAAAGAAGGAAAATTAAGCAAATGTGCTTTATGAACACCAATTGTATCATTGTAGTATAATTATATCATAATGAGACTAAATGAGTGGTGCGGGGGAATCCACTGTAGCACTTTTAGATACCAAATTGCCATGTGGCTGTTTTCACAGCAGATTTTTTTTTTCTCAATTATATATATATATATTTTTGTTGTACTGTACAAAAAGCCACACTACTGTAACCATGTTACATGAATGTGCATGTTACTTTTGTTTATAAAATGCCAAAGTGATATTTTAACCAAAGTTTAATATGCATTATGATTAATTATCAAACAAAAAGTATAAATCTCTTGTTTAACCGACGAAGTAATTATTACTACAACACAAATCCTATTGAATCCGATTGACTTCCCATTGGGAAGTCAAGTAGCAAGGATGACTATGAAAAATTAGGCCGAGCAGTATGATATAGCAAAATCAGGCAATATTTTGTGTAATTGACTCTCATCACAAACAGAATGATGACCTTCCATATGCCAGCTAGGAGGTTATTACCGGAGATCAAATTAATAATAATTTGGTGTATCTTGGGGGGGGGGGGGTAAAGCTTGCAGGACGGTAAAGACCGCCCACTCGATCCCTCAGCCAATAGGAATCACGAATGGGACAGGCCCAGTCTGGATGTGTGTTCGCGAGCATCAGTGCAGCCTGGGCCAGCCTAGACCGGCCTGGCAAACATCGCGAAAACGCGCTTATAGACATAGCCCTATTGATGTGAAAATGTCCATCACAGAAATATAAAATATGTAAATTCATCTGTATTTCATGTTATATGCATTTTTATTCACTTATTCTTTGTCTTTTTAGTTATACATATGCTAAATAATATCCTGTAGTAGTAAGATTTCATGTAGAACATCAATCAAATAAAAATCAAATAAATCTGATTTAAATCAAATAAAACGGATTTTTTTTTTCTACAAAAATGTAAAAAATCAACAGCCCTGATTACTGTCTTGTGATGTGGATTTGTAATGCAGTAACAAGGGTTTGGCAGCGATGATACAAGTAAACTGGAACTGTGAGCGTGGTGGTGAGGGCTTGACAGAAAGGGAAGGCAGGACAAAGGAATACAGGATCAACTCTTTTCTCAGAGTCAGATTATGTTACTGTACCCTTTTTGTTAGTAATTTATTAAGGTCCAGGAAAGTATAATCATTGTTTTGTTTTATACTGAAAATATATATAAAAGAATAATAATATGATTATGAATATTATGTTATGCATTTTGCACATTCTAGAAATATCGCGACCCCCCAGAAGTCTTCGCGACCCCTCGAGGGGTCACGACCTCCAGTTTGAGAACCCTGGCCGGAGACCACAGACACCGAGGGAGACCGCACGCTATAGTATCGTAACTTAGCTTTGCTCTGTTTTGTTTAGGTAGGGGACCGCCCACCCTGAATATATACAAAATTAATGAAAAATATCGAAAATCCTTTTAAGTCATATAATGGTAGCTGTGGCCTTGGGCAACACCTGATATATAGTGTGTCCCATAAAAGGATATTTAAAGAGGTTTAAATCCCCCCTCCCCCCCCGCACCACGCCAGCGCTACGCGTCGTTTGTTTACATCTATTTTGACGATAAAATATCCATTATAATGCATTTTTTGCCTCAAAAGTAAAATGGAACCAATAGACAAAACCCTTATAGGGTTTACTGACTTAACACTTAGTCAAACTAAAAAAAAAAATTAGGGCTCGTTTCTGAAAAATGAAAGTTATTCTTATACAATTTGCTACTCCTTCATCAGTTTTTATCCCATCTTTACATTTGTGGCATCAATGGATAGCTGGATAATAAACAAAGAAAACTATGGTAGAGTTTTTTGTTTATGTCAATTAGGAACATGGCACTAGTGTTTCAAACAGATTTTTGGGGGAAATTGTTCATACTTTTCCAAAATTTTATTTCTCGGTGATAAAGAAAGATACAGAAAAGCCACTCTATATATATCTTTGGTCATAAGTTGAAGAGTTAATGGCTTTAAATTAAAAGTAATCCACCCATAATCTTACGAGTTGAAAGCAATTCAATTCAGCCTAATTTTCCTCGTTTTTTACATTTTTTATTTTGCAAAAAACTATTGGCCAGATCTAAATGAAACTTATGTTTATGTTTTGAAGTCCTTACTCAGCCCTCAATAATTCATAAAATTTACAGCAAGATCCATCAGTAAACAAGATTTAGGGTGGGCGGTCCCCTTAAGCTAGGTTATCTATTATTTTCTATACTATATGTTAGGTATTAGGGTCATGCCCTTGTGTTACGTGTTACATGGGGAGGGTTAGGTTAGGTTAGGCAAGGCTAGGTTAGGTTAGGTTAGTTTAGGTTAGGTTAGGATAGGTTATTTATATTTGTCTATACTATATGTTAGGTATTAGTGTCATGAATTTGCTTGCGTGTTACTTGGGGAGAGTTAGCCTAGGTTATTTATAATTTCCTATACTATATGTTAGGTAGGCATTAGTGGTATGCCCTTGTGTTACGTGTGCCTTGTTATTGACCAGAAGTTTATTAAAGAGCTTCCAGTAAATCACTCTGGCAAACGCTTTTCTAGCATCCAGGAAACACAGATAAACAGGTGAATTTTTGGAAGGTATCTTCCAAAAAGGAAGATAGAAGTGTATTACAGAAGGTATCTTATAATATAGCTGCATATATCACACTGTGTTTTCGTTTTCTTCGATCCGTAGTGTCAGAATGTTTCACGCATATAGTGCACCGATACTTATTTGACCCATAGTAGCCTACTTACCTCCCCAGTAAACAGCACCCTCCAAGATTTGTTTCTCTACACCGTCGGGATAGAACAATAATCACCTTTAATCCATGTGTAGTGTTAGTGCAGTGTTACCTATCAATGCCGCTCATTCATATAGTGTGTTATCGTAGTGTTCAATTCTTCTTCATGACTGTCTCCTCACCACGCATCAAACAGCTTGGGCAGGGATGCTCGAAAATCCCTCGTAAGTGACAACTTATGAGTGTATGGCTACAATAACCTTACGAGGGTGGGCTGAGGTTAATGCTCGAACAGAGGCGGCACTCCCGTACGGTGATCGGTGGGCCTCTGGGTGGGGAATATTAGGGATATTCTAGGGATGTGTGGGGAAATTCTGCTGACCAATCACAGGGCAGCGCCTCACATGATCTGGCCAATCACGTTGCTCTCAGCTGTCAGGGAGCCCGAGAAAGAAATTTAAAGAGACAACTTCAAATGCAGCGAGTCTTTAAGGCGGCGTCACACTAGCACTTTTCCGTCTATTTTTTCCAGCAACTTTCTAAAAACTAACAATTTTTTTACTGCAAGCCGGCAAGAAGCCGGCTTCTTACGGCTTCTTCACCAAAATTCGCCTCTAGTGAGCAGTGTGATGATTAGAGGCTCCTGCTGTAGTTTTAGAGGTGGTGATGGTGGTGGCGGTGGTGGTGACTTTTGGTGTACCTGTTCTCACAAGATGATGGCGGTGGCGGTGGGTGGTGATATCTAGTAAATAATCTTCCTACATAAACAATAGAAATTGTATAGCCACTTACAGTATATATGTTTGTTTCATGTGAGTGTTTGAAGGCGATACCTGCGCTACCCGGTGCCCGTCACCCACCCGACAGCCTGGCTAACCCTACTGCCCCCCCCCCCCCCCCCCCCGTCCTCATCCTCGATGTGCCAATGATAGGCTGACATAATTGCTCTGGAGAAACCAATTAGCAGGCTTGCTCTTAACCGCCTGGTTGCAAGCAGCGAGAGAGAGAGAGTGCGGCGTGGCGATTTATTTAGTTAACGCTAATATATGCATGGTGCTAATTCATTTATCAGAAACGAAATATATCAATGGAAAGCTGATAAAATGCCGCTTCTATTGATATGTTCCATGTTATAAGCTGTCTCACAAAGGTTTAAATGGCAACGAGTTGAAGTTAATTTTAAGTTAATGCATATTTCTTCAGTCTCATAATGGCATTTATTTAATGTGTTTTACTGTGTTTTATGTGATAAACTTATATAACAAACATTTCCGAAGATAACAGTGTATAATTTAAATATATATAACATGTGTCACGATCGGTGACACGAGGTCGCCACCCCAGGCCATGCCCCAGGGACACGTGGGTCTAGTTAAGTTATTTCAGGATATTCAAAACAAGGTCAACATATAAAATCCTTATATAATTAGCACACTTAACTACAATTACCCTACAACATAAAATAAACACTGAACACGAGTCACAGAAGATTCACAGATACCACGCGCAACGCTGCCAGAGCTCACCTACTTTCACTTTCCCTTCTCTCTAACCTCCAGCTTCTAACACCCACACAACACAGAACGCTTCTACTGAACGTTAATACACAACACAGAACGCTTCTACTGAACGTTAATACACAATAACAAGAGAGCGCTTCATCTGAGCCTCATCACACACAATACTTCCCACCTACTCTCACTTCCAGTAAATACAGCCAACCTGACATGTGTGAACTAATAATGCAGAAAAACAAGCTTCACAAGATACTCACAAAACCCTCGTATCGAGGGTTAGAAGGAGGACTTACAAGCCTCCCACTTGTGCCCACGTGCGACACAGCGGCTCCTCACACAACACGACACAGCGTGGAATGTCAGGAGTGGAGGATGATGCGAGGTCACGACCTCTTTTATATGGGTGACCTATCTAGCTGCGTGTGGCAACCCCTCGTCACACCATGCTTCCTACAGGGGGCGGAGCTACGCTCTGCCCTACCATCTTGACCACCTCAACATACGCGGGAGATATGAATTTTCGTCACACATGATATAATGTGGGGTCATGCCTTGAGAACTTCCGCGGGTCTAGAGTGAACGGACAGGCCCGGGCGCATATTAACAATACGCTCGCCAGTTCGGCAGGCCCCTCCAACCTCCCGCATTGGCGCCTCCTCCAGACGCTTGGCTCCGCCCACTCTTGAATTTGAGCTTGAGTTGGGAGTCACCCAGCGGATGCTGTCGGTGAAGCCTTTGGTCTGGCGTTCTCGTTTATGGCGTTCAGGCGTTTCATCCTTCCTCTCTCTGCATCACATTCATACGGTGTCCCCCATCACTGAGGGGCTCCCTGCCTATCATTCTCTCATACGTGCTCTCCAAGGATTCTTTTACACTCAACTTGGTGGAAAGATACCATATATGAGTCTGGCGAGAAGATATCGGTGAAGCCTTTGGTCTCGTTTATAGTGTTCAGGAGTTTCATTTTCCCCTCTTTCCTCTCTGCACCACATTCTTACGGTGTCCCTCATCACTGAGGGGCCCCTGCCTCTCATTCTCTCATACGTGCTCTTCAAGAATTCTTTTACACTCAACTTAGTGGAAAAATACCATATATGAGTCTGGCGAGAAGATATGCGAGCAGATGGTATACTGTGATTGAGATAGATATGTTTGAGTGTTGCCACGCGATACATGGGCTACATTTCCGTGTTTGCAATAATAAGTGTTTATTATTGAGCTAGCATCTTGTTCTTGTGGAAATTATATTTGGCTGGCTGAGCTGACTGAGGTTACCAAGGATAATATATTTTATTATCCTTGAAGGCTACTAAGGTGACGTGTCTATGCTAAAAAATGATAAACATCTGAGGGTTGTGCTCTAATTGTAGAAGGATATCGTGCGTACTGCAATGTGGTGGGAGTCTGAAAAATTGGTAGAAAGGTTGCCTAGAATCCCAGCTTATTTTTTGAGCCGAATAGCGCTCACCAGCGCCGATTAGAGCACCCAATATATTCATCTCAGCCAGTCTGGGGAGGGGTAGCGGAGTGGTTAGCGTCTCCGACTGGCGTTCTCAGTGACCCGAATTCGGTCCCCGAAGAAACCCAAAGCCTTTCTGCACCGTCGAGTGGCCTAAGAACACCCACATGCCCTGCCCATCAAGTCTGCCTTCGATTGCGAGTGCATCGGAGGACACAGGGGGGGCGGCATGAGCCTCTAATCACAGGCGTCACTATAAGAATCCTGCCTGCGCCACCACGGGCGAGGGCCAGCCATCACAGCCCTCAAGTGTGCCTCCAGAGCCTACCCTCCGAGCCCTGGGTCACCACTGCCTACAGGCGCTATAGGCACATATGTAAAAAAGAAAAAAAAAAGAAGTAGCATATAATTTCCACAAGAACAAGATGCTGAACACGAGTCACAGAAGATTCACAGATACCACGCGCAACGCTGCCAGAGCTCACCCACTTTCACTTTCCCTTCTCTCTAACCTCCAGCTTCTAACACCCACACAACACAGAACGCTTCTACTGAACGTTAATACACAACACAGAACGCTTCTACTGAACGTTAATACACAATAACAAGAGAGCGCTTCATCTGAGCCTCATCACACACAATACTTCCCACCTACTCTCACTTCCAGTAAGTGATATAATAAACATTTATTATTGCAAACACGGAAATGTAGGCTATGTATTATTGCGTGGCAACACTCAAACATATCTATCTCAATCACAATAGTATCTGCTCGCATATCTTCTCGCCAGACATATATATATGGTATCTTTCCACCAAGTTGAGTGTAAAAGAATTCTTGGAGAGCACGTATGAGAGAGAATGAGAGGCAGGGGCCCCTCAGTGATGGGGGACACCGTATGAATATGATGCAGAGAGAGGAAGGATGAAACATCTGAACGCCATAAACGAGAACGCCAGACCAAAGGCTTCACCGACAGCATCCGCTGGGTGACTCCCAACTCAAGCTCAAATTCAAGAGTGAGAGGAGCCAAGCGGCTGGAGGAGGCGCCAATGCGGGAGGTTGGAGGGGCCTGCCGAACTGGCGAGCGTATTGTTAATATGCGGCCCGGGCAGCAAGATTGCGCCCATCAATAGAGTTGTCATTGCTCTAAATAAAGATACTCTACCTATACCCTGCCCTCTTTTCCCAGCCCGCCCGCCCACCCATTCCTCTTTTTCCCGCCCGCCCACATACACACACCACACCACACTACAACAACAACAACAACAACAACAACAACAACTACTACTACTATCGCCATTTATCAATTCAGTGTCTCCATATACCATTTTACAACTGATTAAAACTTTCCCTGCATTACGCCCAAAATAATTTGCCTCCCTTCTTCCTCTCACTTACATATACACACACACATTCATCCTCCTGTCTTCCCCGCTCCTGTGCATCATCTCTTGCCCTCATTGATACTTCTCTCTGCTCGCCTTTCAGATACACACAAAGTCTCCCCCTCGCGGCACAAGGGACGCCGTGATGCTACGTGAGTACAATGTAATACTCTGAGTGAACTGTAATGCCATGTCATAAGTATAATAGAGATAAAAGAGACATTACTCATGTAATGTCTCGCTTTGACGAGACATTAAATTTAGTTGCATTATCCCTCCATATATCCAATGAACAAAATCTGATTAATAGGTAATAAAAGGTTCTAAGTAGACCAAGACTAAGCAATGAGCAGTGAAGCAGTCAGTCTTAATGGGGTAATAAAAGGTTCTAAGTAGACCAAGACTAAGCAGTGCAGCAGTCTGAGTTTGCCAGGGCCGGTATTACCAAATAGATCATAGTTAAGAACGTTTATCATAACTGGACAAAATGGCCCATTTTAGTCACAACTGGCTGGCGGATATCATAAATTGTGGGGGGACTATCACAAACCGCGCGGGAGGCTAAGAGTGGGTTCACCGAGTTCTAGCGCGACTATGATAACGGCTCCGCGACTATGATAAACTTTCCAGCTGTTAACAGGGCTGAGACAATAACAGCCTCAGTGAAGAAATATTCGTCCACATAGGGATGTGTTGAGTGAGCTGAGTGATGCACAGCTGATTAGGAAATACCGAGTAGACCGTGTGAAGGCTAAGAGTGAGTTCACAAGAGTTCTAGCGCGACTATGATAAACTTTCCTTCTGTCAACAGGGCCGAGACACAATAACTGCCTCAGTGAAGGAATATTCGCCTACATGGGGATGTGTTGAGTGAGCCAAGTGATGCACAGCTGATTAGGAAATACCGAGTAGACCGTGTGAGGGCATATTGTTCCTCACCAACTTTGTACAAACTGCTTTTAGATCGAAACATAGCATCTGGAACTCTGTTCGTTACCAGTACTGACGTACATATTTACAGCTCTAGTACTTAAC
>JACEEZ010008722.1:196317-198817 GCA_016584305.1 Chionoecetes opilio
CACGGCAAATCTGATCATCCTTTTTTTTTTTTATTATCTAGAGGGTTTATGGAACTGTCGCCGATAGGAACTCCCACCGAAACACCAACCCAGAACTCTCGCCGACGTGTAAATTTTCGGAGACAGTTCAACTTGTAATATATATAAAAAGGAATCTAACCTAACCTAACCACATAACTTAGCCTAACTATTCAGGCTATTGTTGGTATTTAACCCTGTATGCAGAAACACGGGTAATGGGAACACTCGCCGACGTGAAAAATAGGAACACTCGGCGACGTCGGCGAGTGTTCCTATCGGCGACAGTTCCAGGTACCATCTAGAGCCGTGAAGTTATCAGACCGTGTGTGTTATCTACCATGGTATTGATCACGCACTGGACTCGCAATCGCCTACTATTACCCTTATGCATAACAGCGTCTGAATGAACCCTCCTGATGATAAGTAAGGATCTCTACTTCCCTCTATTCCTCCCTTTCTTTCTTTCTTTCTCTTATTTTCTTACTAATTACAGTCTATCTTACATTACTATCTCTTGCTTTCTCTCTATTCTTCCCGCTGTCTCTTGTGTTTCCTCCTTTCTTAACTTTTTTTTATCTCTCCATTCCTTCGATTCTATACAACATCCATTCTCTTCAGCACCTTCTCCGCCCCTCCCCCGCCCACACACAACCACCTTCACCACCTTCACACACCCTCAGGTTTATTTTTTTTTTCCTGGTAGGCGTTGAAGCGAAGTAAAGCAAAGTAACTAAGAACACCGATCCTTTCCTGTATATTTGAACGTCAGTGGTCCGCAAGAAGAAGAAGAGAAGGAGGAGGAGGAGCAGGAGGAAGGCAAGCAGGAGGAGGGCAAGCAGGAGGAGGGCAAGCAGGGGGAGCAGGAGGAGAGGAGGAGGAGGAGGAGGAGGAGGAGGAGGAGGAGGAGGAGGAGGAGGAGTAGGAGTAGGAGGAGCAGGAGGAGGAGGAGGAGGAGATGGTAATGGATAATGTTGTGTTTGAACCCGCCATTCTTGAGGTAGGAGAGGGCAGAGGCGACGATAATGGAACAAGATGAAGAGTTGGATGATGAAAGGGAGGAAGGGAGGGAGGGAGGGAGGAAAGGAAGGCAGGAAAGGGAGGAGGAAGGGAGGAAGGGAAGAGAGGGAAGAAGATACCGGCAATGTTACAAAATTTGATAATGGAGGGAATGGGGAAGGGGAGGGAAAGAGGGAGGGAGGAAAGGAGGGAGGGAGGAAAGAGACGGCGAGATATTATGATGAAAAGATCCGATGACTGAGGTATTGAGAGGAGAGAGAGGGGAAAAGAAAGGCAAGAGGAATAGAGATATGAAGAGAGGAAGAATATAGTCAGGGAGCGATAGCATGAAGATGAGATAATGAAGCAATGGTGGAAATAAGGCAAGAAAGGAAAAACATAGGTAGACACTTAAAAAAAAAAAAAACGAGGAGGAAAGGGGGATATAACGAAAAATATAAAAATAGTGACAGTGATAAAGTGATCAAGTGATAGGGATAAAAATAGTGAAGCGAATATAAAAATAGTGAAGGGAATAAAAGGAAATCGTGTATGTGGATGGAAGGAGAGCGGCAGGAAGGGAGGATAAGATAAGATAAGATTTTCATCATATCTAGACACTTTGTAAGTACCAACTACAAGGTTATTGACTATACAAAGCGCCGCCACGTCAGCACGAACTAGGCGGACTCGAACCGCTGCCCGAATGCACAGGGACGCTGCACATTGCGAACTCACGTCTCTACCAACCTTGCCACCCTGACGGGCGAGGAAGGGAGGAGGGAGGTTATGAGAAGGGGGAGAGAAGGGCAATGAGGGGAAGGAAGGGATGAGGGAGGTTATGAGAAGGGGGAGAGAAGGGCAATGAGGGGAAGGAAGGGAGGAGGGAGGTTATGAGAAGGGGGAGAGAAGGGCAATGAGGGGAAGGAAGGGAGGAGGGAGGTTATGAGAAGGGGGAGAGAAGGGCAATGAGGGGAAGGAAGGGAGGAGGAGGTTATGAGAAGGGGGAGAGAAGGGCAATGAGGGGAAGGAAGGGAGGAGGGAGGTTATGAGAAGGGGGAGAGAAGGGCAATGAGGGGAAGGAAGGGAGGAGGGAAGTTATGTGAGAAGGGGAAGAGAAGGGCAAGGAAAGGTGTGAAGGGCAGGGAAAGGTAACAATGATGGGAAAGGTGATGAAATGTTGAAATGGCTTGTACTTTGCCTTGCTTCTCATTTTATTATATTTTCTGATTTATAGCTAAACTGAGTACTAAAAGAGCGAGAAAACTGTGTACTGGAAAAAAAAAATCTGGCTTATACTCTCTACACGGTTTCTCATATCAATCATATTTTCTGATCTATAACCAAACTGTACTAAGAGATGAAATGATGGGAAAAAAACTAGGAGGAAAGGGGGACATAACGAAAAATATAGAGAGAGAAGGGAATAAAAGGAAATCGTGTATGTGGATGGATGGAGAGGGGAAGGAAGGGAGGAGGGAGG
>JACEEZ010008722.1:203817-208817 GCA_016584305.1 Chionoecetes opilio
GTAGTAGTAGTAGTAGTAGTAGTAGTAGTAGTAGTAGTAGTAGTAGTAGTACTGGTAGTAGTAGTAGTAGGAGTAGTAGAAGTAGTAGTAGTAGTAGTGGTGGTGGTAGTAGTAGTAGTAGTAGTAGTAGTAGTAGGAGTAGTAGAAGTAGTAGTAGTAGTAGGAGTAGTAGAAGTAGTAGTAGTAGTAGTAGTACTGGTAGTAGTAGTAGTAGGAGTAGTAGAAGTAGTAGTAGTAGTAGTGGTGGTAGTAGTAGTAGTAGTAGGAGTAGTAGAAGTAGTAGTAGTATAGGTGGTTGCAGTAGTAGCAGTTTTCCTAGTGTGTCTGTGCAAGTCAAAGCCAGTTTTCATAACTATATAAATAACAAAACACTATATCGAATGACTGTTATCTTCACAAACATTATTATTAGCATTACTATTATCCTCATTAGATTCGAGGATCAATATTAACCCCTTCACGCCCAGATCTTTCATTCGCTATAAAAAACTGTCTGTTGTTAGCCATAAAAGTACGAAAAGTAACTGAATATACCAAATGAGTTAGTGGGCAAGGATACTAAACAGGTCATATCTATAAAATGTTGCTTATATTCACTAAAATGCGTCTAATGGTTGCCAAATTACAATGGAAATTACGTTCTGGGCCTCAATGGGTTAAATATTATTATCTGTTCCTGCAGACTTCTCAAATTCCTTTACATCCAGACCCTACATTTCCTTTACTTTATACACTCGTGCAGTGAGCTGATAAATGCTGCCATGAATTATAACAGAAAAAAAGTCACAACCAGCACAGATAATTTACTGGTCAGAGATACCCGATTCTCACCTCTTGAAAGTGTTTAAATCACAAGAAAGGGGAGAAAAAAACTAGCACAGATTACTTTCGAGTTTACCATTGGAAATAAATTATGGCGTTGACAGTTGGGCTATAATGTAAGCTCTATCTGGCGTGATCAAGAATATTGGCGTGAATGGTACTAATGCTCTCAGTGGCTACAGTAAATCATGGCTGTCGTGGTTTAAGAGAGAGAGAGAGAGAGAGAGAGAGGAGAGAGAGAGAGAGGAGAGAGAGAGAGAGAGAGAGGAGAGAGAGAGAGAGAGAGAGAGAGAGAAGGAGGAGAGAGAGAGAGAGAGAGAGAGAGAGAGAGAGAGAGAGAGAGAGAGAGAGAGAGAGAGAGAGAGAGAGAGAGAGAGAAGAGAGAGAGAGAGAGAGAGAGAGAGAGGAGAGAGAGAGAAGGAGAGAGACAGAGAGAGAGAAAGAGAGAAAGAGAGAGAGAGAGAGAGAGAGAGAGAGAGAGAGAGAGAGAGAGAGAGGAGAGAGAGAGAGAGAGAGAGGAGAAGAGAGAGGAGAGAGAGAGAGAGAGAGAGAGAGAGAGAGAGAGAGAGAGAGAGAGAGAGAGAGGAGAGAGAGAGAGAGAGAGAGAGAGCTAATAAAAAAAAAGTAATCATACAAAATAAGCGCAATTGGAAATCTATTGGAAGTCAGAAAAAAATATATAGGGAAAAGTGAGAACAAATATATATAAAAGGAAGAATAAGAAGAAAGAGGAGGAGGAGGAGGAGGAGGAGGAGGAGGAGAGATGAAGGAGGTTCGCGGGCATTCTGAAGGACCGGTTCTTGAGGCAATATTTCTGTTGACTTTCTGAGCCTGGAGTCAAGCCAAGGCCGACCCCCTCCCTTCCCCCCTCCTGTGTGTGTGTGTGTGTGTGTGTGTGTGTGTGTGTGTGTGTGTGTGTGTGTGTGTGTGTGTGTGTGTGTGTGTGTGTGTGTGTGTGTGTGTATTCATCTTCTAGTTGCATTTTACAGGGCCAGAGCAATGCTCGTGTGGCCCCGTCTCCATATCAACATTTTTATCATTCATCCTTAGTGCTTTGTGTTGGCCGAAGCCAGCACCCCGGAGAGCAGGTCACAAACCCCGGCTAACACCCGGTACCCATTCACTGCTGGGTGGACAGGGGCTCGGGTTTTAAGGAAACAACCCATCTGTTTCCGCTCCGCCCGGGGATCGAACCCGGGACTTCTCGATTGTGAACCAAGTGTGCTTCCCTTACACCACAGAGTACCCTGTGTGTGTGTGTGTGTGTGTGTGTGTGTGTGAGCCTTCTTTATCAACTAGCTCCATGATTTACTTACACTCTTCAATGAAAGTAGTTATTTTCCATCTCTTGACATGCATACACTGCTTTGTTTATTCATTTACTGTTCCCTAATACCTAACTAATTACCTAACTGTTTACCTAATTCGATACTCATGATTATTTTTTCAGTGACCTAATTACCCTCTCATTTATTCGTGTGTTAACTAACTACCTCATTATTTGTGACTATTTTTCCAACACCGAACAAACAGATAATAATAATACACGAGGGAAAATTAGCTAGTAAGAGAGAGACACTACCATGCCACTGAGATCAAGTTTTAGAGCCACTGCAAAATATAATGATCTTGAAGACTAAAATCATGAAAAGAAAAGGTCGTTACTCACATTGAATGACGAAAAAAACAATGAAAAAAATAAATCATTACTCACATTCAATAATCAAATGACTAATAAATATAATGAGCCCCAAAAACTATGACGTAGAGAAAGCTATCCGTGGGTGTAGTTGCTCAAACTAAAGATAGGGGAAGGGATGGCTGGGAGGAAAGGGGAAGCAAAGGAAAGAAGGAAAGAAAGAAAGAAGAAGGAAAGGAGATGAAGGAAAAAGAAGGTAATAAGAGGGAAGATGAGAGATAGGAATAAGAGAGGAGAGGAAAGTAGGTTGAAATGGGAGAACAAAAGAGAGGAAGAGGAGGAGATTGAGAAGTAGGAAAAGAATAATTGAGAAGGAAAAATGTGTGAGTGAAGGAGTGAGAGGTGACAGGGACGTGATATTGGAGGAGGGAGAAGGTAGGAAGAGGAGGAGGAGGTAGGAAGAGGAAGAGGAGAAGGTAGGAAGAGGAGGAGAAGGTAGGAAGAGGAGGAGGAGGTAGGAAGAGGAGGAGGAGAAGGTAGGAAGAGGAGGAGGAGAAGATAGGAAGAGGAGGAGAAGGTAGGAAGAGGAAGAGGAGGAGGAGAAGGAGGAGGAGGGGAAACGCATCCTCTTAAGGCGAGTCTCATGAAGCCAAAAATAACTTCAGAACCTTAACACTAGAAGGATCATAATATATAAAGGACAGAATAAACACATTTGCGTTCTGTTGGAGCGGCGCAAACACAGCATCGTTTAAGGCAATGCTATCTATTAACGTCTCGTTTAATGACATATTTCAGAATCAACGATGTGTGACGAGTGTGTGTGTGTGTGTGTGTGTGTGTGTGTGTGTGTGTGTGTGTGTGTGTGTGGTGTGTGTGTGTGTGTGTGTGTGTAAGAATACTTGTCTGACAGCAAGCAATCCAGGCAAATATGACCGCAGGTGGTATTATATAATAATTATTCTTGCCTATGATTAAGATGTCGCTTATTTTTAACTCTCTCTCTCTCTCTCTCTCTCTCTCTCTCTCTCTCTCTCTCTCTCTCTCTCTCTCTCTCTCTCTCTCTCTCTCTCTCTCTCTCTCTCTCTCTGTGTGTGTCATTCACCTATGGTCATTCACCCATGGTCTTGTCCACGCGAGTCAGACTCGCGATCGCCAGTTTCACCCTCCCGGTGCGAGCTTGAAGCTCATTATTACCGATCTTAGGCTAATGCTAGGACCTCACACACCACACACACCCAACCCCCTTGCTCAAGGGGGACAATAACCGCCCGAATTTCTCAGTGGAAAAATCCCCGGGTATGAGCGGGGCCGGGGATCGAACGTCGGACCATAGAATGGTGCCGGGCGCCCTAACCAACTGAGCCGTCCAGACGGTGTGTGTGTGTGTGTGTGTGTGTGTGTGTGTGTGTGTGTGTGTGTGTGTGTGTGTGTGTGTGTGTGTGTGTGTGTGTGTGTGTTCGCGCATGTGTGTGTGTAATGCGGATAAAAAGGAAAAACAATGAAGTAGGAAAAAAGTCAGATAAAACAAGGCAGACGACCAAGGAACAAGAGTAGCGTAAGTAGGAGGCAAGTGTTATAAGTAGCAATCAGGAACCCGCTACTTTTGCCGACGATAATGATGATGATGATGGTGGTGATGCGGCAGCCACTGTGCGCCACCGACACTATACAAGGCTGCCAGGTAACGAGCCTCCACACACCGGCACTTTTCACCTTTTTTAATGCACTCTTACCTGACAACCCGTGTTCCCTGTTACGATGCAATTTACAGAGGAGTATGAAATCATGTAAATCTTGAGAGGGGTTATATTTTTTTCTTATTGTGTGTGTGTGTATGTGTGTGTGTGTGTGTGGTGTGTGTGTGTGTGTGTGTGTGTGTGTGTGTGTGTGTGTGTGTGTGGTGTGTGTTGTGTGTGTGTGTGTGTGTGCATGTTCTTGATAATAATGATGATAACTTACAAGTGTTTTCTATATAATTTACTTTGGTTACAGAACATGATTTTTCCTGGATATTGATACAGTAAAATTCACTCTTCTAACCAAATACTCATTCTCACCACCCCCTAACCCCTCCACACTATCACCCAACCTTAACCCCTCCTCCACCTATCCACCCACCCTAAACCCCCCCTCCCCTATCCACCAACCCTATCACCCAACCCCTCACCTATCACCCAACCCCTAACCCCCTCCCCTCCATCTATCCACCCAACCCCTCCTAACCCCCTCCCCTCCACCTATCCACCCAAACCCCCTTCCCTCCACCCAACCCCCCAATAACCCCCTCCCCTCCATCTATCCACCCAACCCTCCTAACCCCCTCCCTTCCACCTGTAACCCCTCCCCTCCACCTATCACTCCCCTACAGTCATTAGCACCTCTATCTACCTGGCCTAAAGAACACCTGTATAACTACCGTGCAATAAAACCCCCCTCAATAACCCCCCCCAATACCCCTCCTCAATAAACCCCCCACCCAATACCCCTCTATCTACCCTCTACCCTCTATCTTACCTACCCTTTTATTACCCTCCTT
>JACEEZ010008722.1:216317-291317 GCA_016584305.1 Chionoecetes opilio
TTAAAACATGAACATAAAAATATACACGATGCCATAATCAGCTGGGCAAACACAAGCCGCGCCTTCACTGCCTTGTACACGCTAACGAAGGCACGAACCAACATCAAAGGCAAGGGTATTAAAGCCCCGCCCCCCGCCCCGCCCTTGCGTCAGCTACGAAAATAACGGTGCTGACAACGGCGCGTCATGCCAGAGTACCGACCCTCGACCAAGAGTAACAGCTGCACACGATCGAAATGTACCGTGAGTATTACATTATTTATGAAGGAAAAAAAGCTTATGTATGAGTGATGGTTCAAGAAAAGCGATGTATTGTGTGTATAGATTAAAGGGACAGCAATAGTAGACATCCCCAGCAGTTAATAATTCGTTCTCCTATCAATCGGGCAAACAATTACGAACAAAAGTAATGAATAATAGTCTCAATCCTAAAAATAAAAAAAATACTAATGCGGGTTTTTCTTAACAATACGAGTGAACCTTAACATAACAATTAATAATGACCGTGCCTTAACTGGAACAAAAGGACAGCGGGCCTTTTGTTACTTTTTATTGCTCTTGTCCAGTCCTTTGAAAAAATAATAAAAGACAGTATATAAAAAAAAAAAAAAAAAAAAAAAAAAAAACACCAGCAACCGCTAAAAAAGAAAAGAAATTCAACTGCTGAAATAAAAAAGAGAGAAAGAGAAAAAAAATCAGACCAGCGCCTCAGCACCTACCTTGAGTCCGTCGCACAGCCAGATCACGTGCGGCTTGGGGTCTCCCGCCACCTCGCACTCGACGATCACCGCGTCACCCTCCGCGGCGTCGATGGCCGCGGTTCCCACGAACATGGGGCCTGCTCGCCTGCACCCGGGAGGAGGGAAAAAAAGGGGTCATGAGGGGGAGAGGGGTTTTTGGCATGAGGGGTAAGTTGTTGAAATATAAAGGAGAATGATGAACTATTTTACCCTCCCTTCTTATATACTGTGTAGTGTAGTTAAATCAAACAGCCATGTAAGGACCTAATGGTCTGTTGCTGTTTGTGTTTCCTTTGTATTCCTTTGTATACTTTAATTCTCTCTTTATTTTCTCGTATTAGTTGATTTGTTTTCAATAAATGGAATTTTACGAAAGAAAATATGTTGTTACTCTTGTTGCTTTGAGGAGAGGAGGGAGTTGTTAATGACTGTTACCTGGCCAGCCTCACCTTTTAAAGGGAAAACCCGGCACCTTTCTACCCCGGGCCCCCCATTTCACCCCAACCCACAAACACCCCTCCTTCACCCCCACCTTCCCCCACATCCAAACCATCAAGTTATGTGCCAGCCACTTCAAACCTCTCAGTCACTCCACCACAGACACAACTCCTTTTTCCCCTCCTCTCTTCTCTCCTCTCTCTCTCTCTCTCGAATTATTATAAGAACCCATTTTGATACCCGAAAGAGGAGGAGGAGGGGGAGGAAAGGAGGAAAAGGAGAAAGGAGAGGAGGGGGGAAGTAAGGAGAAAAGGAGGAGGAGGGGAGGGGAGGGGAAAAGGAGGAGGGGAGGAAAAGGGGGGAAGGAAGAGGGGGACCAAACGAGTTCTCTAGAATCCTTTTGGTACGAACAAGGACATCACTGAAAACAAAATGATAAAACGAGGATTCGAAGGCCCAAATTTCTTCCCCCCCTTTTTTACTTTCTTTTCTTTTTTCTTCTCCTCCTCCTCCTCCTCCCTTGAAATCCGTGTGTCAGGCTGTCAAGGTTTTTGTGTTGTGGTGTGTGTGTGTGTGTGTGTGGGGGCTAAGGCGACGATGATTCCCACTGAAAGGGTTTGGTGTGAAAATGAGGGTTGGGGAGGTGAGGGTAAAAGGGGTTGGAGAGGAAAAAAATGAAGAAGTGAGTGGGAGTGAGTGAGTGAGGGTTTATGAAGGAGTGGTGAGTGAGTGCCGCCACGGTGGTGTTTGAGACGTGGGAGTGTTGGGAATGAGGAGAGGGAGTAGGATAGGAGCGACTGGGAGTGAGTGGGTGGCAGGTGGAGAGAGGTGTGTCACTAGCAAAGGGTGAGGGCGGGGTTAAGGGTTAGCAGGGGCGTCGACGGGTCAAGAAGGGAGGGAAGGATGAGAGCGGCGAGCATGAGTACGAGTTGCGAGGGACAAAGGAGAAGGCAAAGGAGAGATGGAAAACGAGAGTAGGAGAAGAGGAGAAAAGAGGGGCTAAGTATGAGGGCTTTAGGACATGAGGGGCTAAGTATGAGGGCTTTAAGACATGAGGGGCTAAGTTGGGGTTTAGGAATGAAGGGCACATATGAGGGCTTTAGGAAATGAGGGGGAAGTATGAGGGCTTTAGGACAGAGAGGCTAAAATATGAGGGTTTAGGACAGAGGGGCTAAAATATGAGGGCTTTTTAAAGGGCATGGGGGGCTTTAAAACGAGGGCTTTAGGGCATGAGAGGCAAGAAAGAGGGCTTTAGGACATGAGGGGCTAAGTTGAGGGTTTTTGGACTGAGGGGCTAAGTATGAGGACCCTTTTGGAATGAGAGGCTAAATATGAGGGCTTTTTAAGGGGCCCTGAGGGGGTACATTAAAAGGGAAAAAGGGGGAAGTATGAGGGGTTTAGGACATGAGAGGCTAAGTATAGGGCTTTAGGACATGAGGGGTTAAGTATGAGGGCTTTAGGACATGAAGGGCTACATATGAGGGCTTTAGGAAATGAGGGGCTAAGTATGAGGGCTTTAGGACATGAGGGGCTAAGTATGAGGGCTTTAGGACATGAGGGGCTAAGTATGAGGGCTTTAGGACATGAGGGGCTACGTATGAGGGCTTTAGGACATGAGGGGCTAAGTATGAGGGCTTTAGGACATGAGAGGCTAAGTGTGTTGAAAAATGAAGGAGAATAACTATTTGTCCCTACCTTCATAATTATATACTCGGAAAGGACGGTAACTCGGAAAGGATGGATATGTATAATTGGTGACAAACCCACAGAACTAATCAATAGAGCAAATGCAGAGCTAGCTAAATTCTCGGAGTGGTGTTTGGCTAACCGCCTAACTATAAATACAGCCAAGACATATTTCATGTTATCTACAAATACCACTACCAACCATTACCAAATCTACCTAAAAATTTTAAATGACGACATTACTCAAGTATACAAGATAAAGTTCCTTGGATTAATCTTTGACAAAAACTTAACTTTTAAACATCATCTGTCCAACCTCTGTTTAAAATTATCTAGATTAATTCCACTCCTTCTCAAAGTCAAACCCTTCGCCCCAGTTGAAGTTCTTAAATGCATGTATTATGCTCACATTTATCCCCATCTCAATTATTGTAATCTCATTTGGTCCACCACTTATCCCTGTAATTTAAACCATCTAAATGTACTCCATAAAAAAGTCATCAGAATAATAACCAACAGTGACTACTGCGAGCACACTCCTCCATTATTTAAATCCTTAAATATTTTTAATCTAAATGATTTATGAAAATTAAATATTGCATCCTTTATGTACAAACAACCAGCGTCTAACTACAATAATGACCAACTACTTCACAATTACCAAACCCGCAACCAACGCTCCCTGTCCATACCTAGTCATAGACTAACCCTATACAAGCATTCCCTAATGTACCAAGGTCCCAAGTTATGGAATGATATCCCTGTACATATCAAACAGTCACCTAGCTTAAGCACTTTTAAACATACATTTAAGAAACATTTATTATCATTATACTAGCTCTGTGTACTATTATCATTGTTATTATTATTCGTGTACTTATTTTTTGTGTAATTCTTCACAGCAACTGTTTAATATTATTTATTACTAGTGTATATTATCCTGTAAATTAGTCTTAAGTAACTTGCTAACTATCATCGCCTGTTTATGTCAGTATTTGTTTAGTATTTATATACCTTGTGTTTATTTATTATTTTTTCTGTGTGTTTTCCCTCTCTCTCCACACCTTGGCCCGAAAAGCTTTTGCTTGTAAAGGGCTGTTTGCAACCCCATAGCCTGTTATAATCATTATAAAATATTGTAAAATGGCAAACATAATAAAGTGTTAAAGTGTTAACTGGTATATTTCGAGCTCCTAAATTCCATTAATATATAATAAAATTAGCCATAGGAATCAATATGCTATACTCGTACAAGTAATATAGATAACTAGCAATAGCAGGAAGCCAGGAACCCTCTTAATTAATTGGACCTGTCATAATAACCCAACAAAGTCACCGTCATCACACCTGTCTGTATAAAACAACTACATTATTTTTATTTAATTATCACTCTAACTATAATGTCGAACGAACCGACTAACCATGTCACCACCACTATGAGCAAACAATACTTCAGGTGCATAGAAAACATCACAAATGATGATCAATAAATGCAAAAGTAACTATTATAATCACCTGTCAATTATACATATCCCTACACACAATGTATAGCAAAAAAATAAATAAAATAAAAAATAAAAAATGCAATCCCGGTTTTCCCGTTTCACCCCTGTGCCCCCCCCACTCTCGCTACATCCGGACCACAGGGGGGAGGGGGGGCTGGGGGCACGGTGTTACGTCAGCAAGTGGAGGCAATCCTTGGGCAAACGGAGGTGTTACAAGACTCGATGCGCTTAAGCCTAAATAAAGACTCCAGAGGGATGCTTTTCTCTACGCCATTATTCTTCGAGGAGGAGGAGGAGGAGGAGGAGGAGGAGGAGCAGGAGGAGGAGGAGGAGGAGGAGGAGGAGGAGGAGAGAAGGAGGAGGAGGAGGAGGAGGAGGAGGAGGAGGAGGAGGATGTTACGCTGGATACCTTACTGAGATTGATTACCCAGACATGTGCAACCTCCTAAGGCAATGCTTCCTCCTCCTCCTCCTCCTCCAGTAGTAAGGTACCTCCCGGGGCTCGAGTGTAGCATTGTGACGTGAGCCCCCCACTTAAAAAAAAGTAAATAAATGAATTGGTGGCCTACTCCAGTGTGTGTTTCTCTGGGCGCCCATCGGATACCTCGCAAACAAACACTATGCCCGTCCTCAACTTAGGCTCGGATGCCCTCGAGGACCCGGTGACGTCAGGGGCGCGTCTGTTTACAATGCAGGATGTTTACGTCACGCCGCTGCAGATACCCCCTTCACCGCCCCCCCTTCCCCTTCACCTCCCCCCTTCCTCTTATCCTTCTCTCAAAACTGTGTGAGTTAAGGAGGGGAAGTGTGTGGTGGGGAGAAGAGAGGGTGGTGGGGAGGAAAGAGAAGGGGAGAGAAAGAATGAGAAGTGAAGAGAGGGGGGGAAGAGGAAGAGGAAGAGGAAGAGAAGGAGGAATGAAATAGGAGCAGTGTGCCGTTGCTCTCTCCTGAAGGCCACTGGAGGTATTGGATTTACTGGTGTTTATCCACGCGCCATACCGGCTCAGGGACGTGTCATACTTCACTCACGCCAACCCAACACACCATTCACCACCCTCTGCTAGTGACTACATAAGAGATTGAGTTATTTACATACTTTGTGTAATTTGTGCATAGTTTTTCCTTCAAATCGTTTTCTGCAATATTTTTGTTTTCTCTCTCTCTCTCTCTCTCTCTCCCTACACCTTCCACGCCGTCCCCCTCCTCGCCACACCTGTCCCCACCCTTTATTGTCTCGATCAAACAGGGGGAGGAGGAGGAGGAGGAGGAGGAGGAGGAGGAGGAGGAGGAGGAGGAGGAGGAGGAGGAGGAGGAGGAGGAGGAAGAGGAGAAGGAGGAGGAGGAAGAGAAGGAGGAGGAGGGGAATGAGGATTACATAGGATTACATAGGATTACATAGGAGTAACAGACACCAGGAGACCTATTGGTCCATAGCGAGGGTATCTGCTGAACTACATACTACTAACTATCAACTACTTGTAAGAAAACAGTTGGAAAATGATACCATGTCCCTAAAGAAGATAGGAACATGGAAGTTTCATAGTGCAGAATGATAGGATATGAAAAATACTAACTACAACTACCACTACCACTACAACTAATCGATACGGGGGACTAGATACGAATTCGCACTATCAATACCCATTTACTTTACAGTGCGCGTCAAGTCTGTTTTTGAATGTAGTTATTGTGTTGGCTCCGACAACATTTGCTGGTAACTTATTCCATCGATCAACGACTCTAACATTGAAATAATTTTTACGGAGATCGGTGATGCAACGTTGACCGTTTAGTTTTAAACCATTATTTCTTGTTGTCACTTGAGTTGAAAGCTCGAATAGGTCCTCTTGATTAATGACATCAAAACCTTTTAGGATCTTAAAGGTTTCTATCAAGTCCCCACGGATTCTACGATCCTTTAAGGAAAACATATTAAGTTTCCGCAGTCTCTCTTCATAAGATGAATTTCGCAGAGATGGAATTTGTTTGGTTGCTCTTCTTTGCACTGATTCCAATTTGGCTTGATCTTTTACGAAACAGGGCGACCAGAATTGAACGGCATATTCCAAGTGCGGCCTAACCAAGGACGTGTATAATTGTGTCATTACTTTCGGAGTTTTATGTTCAAAGTTACGTTTAATAAAGCCCAACATCATATTTGCCTTTTTACTGGCAGCTAGGCAATGCGAACTGGTTTTCAGATCATTACTGATGATGAACCTAGATCCTTTTCCTGCTGTACTTCAGTTAACGATTTATTTTGCATTTGATAGTTATATTTGAGGTTATCGTTGCCTATATGCATTACTTTACATTTATCGGAATTGAATTTTAATAGCCATTTATCACTCCAATCTGATAGTTTGTCGAGATCACTTTGTATGAGTTCGCAGTTTTCTCTAGTATATGCTTTACCGCCTAATTTGGTGTCATCTGCAAATTTTGATATTTTAGATACAAGTCCGCAGTCCAGATCGTTGATATATATCAGAAAAAGAGTAGGACCCAAGACCGAGCCCTGAGGCACCCCACTAGTGACATCTAACCAATCAGATGCCTCACCATTTATTACTACCCGTTGTTTACGATTTGAAAGCCAATCGCCAATCCATGAACATAATTGCTCTCCTATGCCATGTGCCCTTAGCTTGGTCAACAGTCGCTTATGTGGAACTGTATCGAAGGCTTTCTGAAAATCAAGGTATATTACATCCGAGGGAATTTTAGCGTCCCAGTTTGAATAAATGACATTAAAAAAATCCAGTAGGTTTGTTAAGCAGGATCTCTTATTTCGAAATCCATGCTGGGAGTTTAGTATTGAGTTATTTTCATCGAGAAAAGACACTATTTTATCCCGCAATATTTTCTCAAATAGTTTAACAATCACGGACGTTAGACTAATTGGGCGATAATTACTTGCGAGGCTCTTACTCCCTTTCTTGAATATTGGTGTAACATTAGCTAATTTCCACATACTAGGAACATTTTTTTCACATAGCGATTTATTGAAAATAATCTTTAATGGGAGCGAAAGTTGACTGTGACATTCGCGAAGTAGTCGCGGCGAGATTTCGTCCACCCCCACGGATTTTGCTGGGTCAAGTTTCAGCAAATACTTTGATATTTCGTCTACTGTTATCTCTCCTATTACCAGTCTATCCCTTTCGAGTCCTGCATACATGTTTACTGGTTCTGGTAATGGAGTTTCGTCTTCTTTAATAAATACCGCATTAAAGTATTCATTGAGTACGAACGCCATACTCTTATTATCATTTACCAAGATATTATTATTATCTTTCAGTGGTCCAATACTTGTTTTGACGTTTTTCTTACTTCGAACGTATTGAAAGAACCTTTTCGGGTTTGATTTGGATTCCTTTGCAATTTTTTCTTCATACTCGCGCTTTTTAGACTTAATTAGTCCTTTGCAGCGACGTTTGACGTCATTGTATTCTCTAGAATCGCAGTCTGCATTTGATCTTTTGTAAACTTTATACGCTCGGCGCTTTCTGCCAATGATTTGTTGGATCTCATTATTCATCCAACTGGGTCTGTTTATGTTATTCAAACGTTTTCTTACCATGGGAACATGTTTTTCCACCACCGATTGGAGTTTATTAGTGAATACATTACACATGTTTTCGGCGTTATTACCATTTAGTAGGTCAATCCATTCAACTTCGCTTAGTACCCTGCTGATCTTCGTGAAATCTGCTTTATTATAATTTGGGACTAATAACCGATTTTCTGTGATATCTACATTGCAATTTATGCCGCATCTGATTAGCCTGTGATCACTGTTTGCCAAATGTTCACCTATATCGCAGTAATCAATCAGATCAATGTCGGTAGTGAAAACTAAATCTAGGATACTATTATCCCTTGTAGGCTCACGGACCACCTGATTTAAATATACTTCGTTCACCATATCAAGCAATCGCATACCTTCTCTATCAGCAGAATTATTATTCCAGTTGATATGAGGTAGGTTAAAATCTCCACAAATAATTGTATCGTTATTATTGTTCACAACTGACTTTATCTCGTCATACAGGAGGCAATCTACTTCCGCATTAGATTTGGGAGGACGATATATTGTCCCAATAGTTAGCAATTTACCGTTTAGCTTAATCTTTGCGTAGACTGAGTCATAATGATCTTTATTTACTTTATCGATTTCGATTGCTTGCAAATTTTCTTTAATATAAAGAATGACACCTCCACCTGCTTTATGCGTGCGACAATTTAGGAATGTCTTATAGCCTGGAATGGCTAGGAGGAGGAGGAGGAGGAGGAGGAGGAGGAGGAGGAGGAGGAGGAGGAGGAGGAGGAGGAGGAGGAGGAGGAGGAGGAGGAGGAGGAGGAGAGGAGTAGGAGGAGGAGAAGAAGAGGAGGAGGAGGAGGAGAAGGAAGAGGAGGAGGAGAAGGAAGAGGAGGAGGAGGAGGAGGAGGAGGAATACAAAGGAATACAAAGGAAACACAAACAGCAACAGACCGATAGGTCCTTACAAGACTGTTTGCTTTAACTATACTACACTAACTAGATAATAAGAGAGAAAGGATAGGAAGTAGAAGGCTCCTCCTCACCCACCCATCCCTCCAGCCGAAGCTGGCCGGAAAAGAAGTGATACCATGCAATATAGAAAAACTGCATGGAATTTGTGAGGAAAGTTGAAAGCTGTAATCTATGGCTAACTACTACTAGTTTGTGGGGGTAGGTTTAGTGCTTGATAGATAGGTCATGTTATGTGTGTATAGAGGAGGAGGAGGAGGAGGAGAAGGAGAGGAGGAGGAGGAGGAGGAGGAAGAGGAAGAGGAAGAGGAAGAGGAAGAAGAGGAGGAGGAGGAGGAGGAGGAGGGGAGGAGGAGGAGGAGGAGGAGGAGGAGGAGGAGCCAACACGAGTCTCTATGACATCCTTGTGTACCGCCACGTGGACAAGAGGCAAAGCAAACGTCAGGACAAGGGAACAAGTGTCGCCTCGCTGATCAAGGACGATGTGGCCGAAGATATAAAAACAGGGTTGAAGGCAAGTTGTCTTTAGGTTTATCTATGATTTGTTTGTAGGTATTGTAGTGGATTTTAACCCCTTGAGACCCAGAACGTAATTTCCATTGGTAATGGGTAAGGGTAGAGATTAGACGAGTTGAGGACGTAGGAGATATAAGCATAGTCTCTATACATAATCCTTGTGTACCGCCAGTAAGGGGCAAATAGAACGTCAGCTATGGAACAGTGTTCGCCTCGTGAATAGACGATTGTAAATATACAAAGAACAGGGTCTGGGCGTTGTCTTAAGTATACTATATTGTTTTTATTTATGGTTTTAAGCCTTGGAAAGTATTTCGTTGTAATTAATGGGTCAATAGTTGACGATTTGTTGGTATGATATAGAATAATCTTGATGTTCTTCCATTCCAGTACCTAAATTTATATTAGCTTTCATCGTGTTATGCAATAAACGTTTATATAGAGGAAAGTAAGTTAGTATCCATCTATATTTTAAGTTAAGGGGTAGTGCGGTACAATTAAGACGGCGAATATAATGGTTGGTATGATGATAGAACACGTGTTTGTGATTCTTTCTCCGTCTTCTTTTTTTTCACTGTATCCACAACTATAGATTAGTTTGAGTCTAGAAAGATTGTAATAGGTGAGAGACAGACAGACAGACGGAGAATGAGGTGATGGCACGATAGGATCCGACTTAGTAGACAAGAGAGGAGATAGAAGAGATAAATAGATGAGAGAGAGAGAGAGAGAAGAGAGAGAGAGAGAGAGAGAGAGAGAGAGAGGAGAGAGAGGAGAGAGAGAGAGAGAGAGAGAGAGAGAGAGAGAGAGAGAGAGAGAGAGAGAGAGAGAGAGAGAGAGAGAGAGAGAGAGAGAAGAGAGAGGAGAGAGAGAGAGAGAGAGAGAGAGAGAGAGAGAAAAAAAACCACACCAATATCTGCAGAAAACTATTTGAAGGTAAAACTATACACAAATAACACAAAAAATGTAAATAACTCAATCTCTTATCTAGAGTCACTTGCAGAGGTAACCACATAATACACAAATTGTAATAACAATGAAAATAGCAGCCTACAACTCTTCAAGATGCTCGTCTAAGTCTGCAGGCCTAAACTACAATAATAATAATGATGATGATGATGATGAATACAAATAATAATGGCCATCTACCTTTTGTATCAGAACTACTATGAAAATTGAAGGTCATTAGTCGCATGTTTTTCAAAAGAGAGAGAGAGAGAGAGAGAGAGAGAGAGAGAGAGAGAGAGAGAGAGAGAGAGAGAGAGAGAGAGAGAGAGAGAGAGAGAGAGAGAGAGAGAGAGAGAGAGAGAGAGAGAGAGAGAGAGATCATAGTCTAAGTCACATTAAACAGGAATCAGATAGTGTATAATAAGAGGAGTTATTAAAGACGCCAAGTTGTTCAATCACTATCTACTATCACTAGCTATCTCTACTACTAACTATCACTAACTATCTCTACTACTAACTATCACTAACTATCTCTACTACTAACTATCACTAACTATCTCTACTACTAACTATCACTAACTATCTCTACTACTAACTATCACTAACTATCTCTACTACTAACTATCACTAACTATCTCTACTACTAACTATCACTAACTATCTCTACTACTAACTATCTACTAACTATCACTATCTACTATCCCTAACTATCACTAACTCATTACACTTATCATTGCCTCACCTCACAGCTTCCCGTCGTTTGGTCGTGAGGTCGGAGTCGGTGCACAAAACGGACACCCGACACATGGACTCAATGTGCCCCATCTCGTTCTTGGCGGTGCACGTGTAGATGCCGCCGTCGGTGTAGTCGGCTTGTCGTATCTCTAAGGTCGCTATGCCGTCGTGGTTGAGGGAAAAGGAGTGCTTGCGGGATGGCCTGATGCGCTGGCCATCCCGGTGCCTAGAGATGGGAGACACGGCAGAGATAGAGAGAGAAGTGAAGGTGATGAAGAGAGAGAGAGAGAGAGGGAAGGAGGTATGCAATAAATATGATAATAGGGCAACGAAATAAAGAGAAATGAAGGTGATGAAGGAAGAGATGGAAGGAGAGATATGTAACAGACGGGACACGAAGTAGAGAAATAAAGAGAAATAAAGGTGAATAAGGGGGAGAGAGAGAGAGAGAGAGAGAGAGAGAGAGAGAGAGAGAGAGAGAGAGAGAGAGAGAGAGAGAGAGAGAGAGAGAGAGAAGAGAGAGAGAGAGAGAGAATGCACAGACGGAGACGGAGCAGAGAAAAAGAGGAAGAAGGTGAGCAGAGAGAGAGGAGAGAGAGAGGAAAGAGGAGAGAGAGAGAGAGAGAGAGAGAGAGAGAGAGAGAGAGAGAGAGAGAGAGAGAGAGAGAGAGAGAGAGAGAGAGAGAAAAGAGAGAGAGAGAAAGGACATATGAAAGGAAGGAAAGAACAAAAATAAAGAACCCATTTAGTAAGACAATGTGATAAGGGCAAAAAAAATAAGAGAGAGTGTTGAAAAGAAATTGAAATGAACAATTACAACAGATAAAAAGAGTAAAAAGGTAATTACATCAAGGAGAAAAAGGGAAGAGAAAGAAAGAGAAAGAGAAATAAAGGGATAAGAAGAAAAGAGAAATACATAAGAAAGAGAAGTGAAATACATAAGAAAGAGAAATACATAAGAAAGAGAAATACATAAGAAAGAGAAATAAGAAAGGAATAAGAAGAAAAGAGAAATCAAAGAAAAGAGAAATAATAACAAAGGAAAGAGAAATACATAAGAAAGAGAAATACATAAGAAAGAGAAATCCATAAGAAAGAGAAATACATAAGAAAGAGAAAAGAGAAATCCATAAGAAAGAAGAGAAATCCATAAGAAAGAGAAAAGAGAAATACATAAGAAAGAGAAAAGAGAAATACATAAGAGAGAAAAGATACATAAGAAAGAGAAGAGATACATAAGAAAGAGAAAAGAGAAATACATAAGAAAGAGAGAAGAGAAATACATAAGAAAGAAGAGAAATACATAAGAAAGAGAAGAGAAATACATAAGAAAGAAGAGAAATACATAAGAAAGAGAAAAGAGAAATACATAAGAAAGAAGAGAAATACATAAGAAAGAAGAGAAATACATAAGAAAGAGAAAAGAGAAATAGGCTACATAAGAAAGAGAAAGAAAGATGATGATGAAATAAAAGGACAGAAAATAGAAGATCAAAATACTGTTCCTAAGCTCATCAAACAAAATGCAAAAAAAACACAATGAAACGGAAAGAAAAAAACCAGAAGTAAAATGAAAATAAGATGTAAAACACAAGTTCAGATAAAACCAAGAAATTGATACAGGATAAAATTATAAGATCAATTATTTATAGTTTTGAAATGAAAAGAGAAGGAAAAATGTCTGACAGCAGCCAAAAGACAACCATAAGATGAAAAAAAAGAATAAAAAGGAAACTGCAATCAGACTAAAAGTAAACAGAGTACATAGAAGGCATGATAAGAGAACACAATTAAATTATCCCACTGTCACAAATTATAACTTCTAACATGATGCACTAACCTCATGTTAACCCCTTGAGACCCAGAACGTAATTTCCATTGTAATTTGGGTACCATTAGACGATTTTTAGTGAATATAAGCAATATTTTATAGCTATGACCTGTTTAGTATCCTTGTCCATTAGCCAATTTGGTTTATTTAGTTACTTTTTCGTAGTTCTATGGCAAATAACAGACGATTTCATATAGCAAAGGAAAGATCTGGGCGTGAAGGGGTTAATCTACAAACTCGACTACAGCACTGTACACAACTATACTACAAACAAACTACTACAAATATACTACATAAAATACTAATAAAAAATACAGAAAAATACTACAAACACTCCATGCCCCTGTCAGCTGTCCCTCGAGAATACCCTGAAGGACAAGACCTCAAGGACGACCTACCAGACAACGCCAATGGTAGGGTAAGCCTCGATCATGGTCTGCAGAGTGATGGTTTGGTCCTCCCTCACACTCTCGTCCTCCAGCTCTTTCAGGAACATGGGCGAGATGTAGGATCTTGGGATTGGAAAAAAGGTGATTGTGAGGTAAATTAATGTGTTGGTTGTGAGGTGTGTAAGCATGTGTGTGTGAGAGATAATTGTTAGGATGAGTGAGATTATACATGACTGGACATAAATATATAAGAAAAAAAAGGGAGATTGTGAGGTAAATTAATTTGTTGGTTGTGAAGTGTGAGTTTGTGTGCGTGTGTGAGAAAGAGGATAAGATTAGAATGAGTGATATCTTTAAAGGGATGTTACAAGTTTAGGCATAAATATAAATGACTTAAAAGTTGTCAATTTAGGTCCTTTCAGAGAGGCTGTGAGCTCTGGCATAATATGAGCACACTTAAGAATATAAACTGTAAGATATTTCACCAAACATTTGCATTTATTAAATAGTACAGAAGAGAACGTCACTACTCTTAACCTTCATTTCAAGAGCAATAATCATGCGGCCAGCCAGCATGCTAGTGAATACACTACTTTTTCTGTCAGTTCAACAATGGCCTTCAAGGAGAAAATTAAGCCAACAAGAAATTATGGTTCCCTTCCCTCCTCCCACCTCCACAACTCACCTGAGACCAGTGTCAACAATAAGGCGACTGCTGCACAGCACAGAGCCGTGGGCGTTGACGGCACAGGCAGAGTATACTGAGGCATCTGCGTGGGAGGAGTGAGAAATCTCCAGAGTATGGAAGTTGCCGTCCTCTTGCCAAATAATGTGTCCCTCTGCAATACAGAAAGTACTTTAGTCACTGCATCCTTTGTGGTTTTCTAGTCACATGTGATATGAAATATCAGCCTTATTCTTTTTGATAAATGGACTGACCTAAACATAGATCGTTCATAATCTTTTCATTATAGTCACCACTGTTAATAGTTCCACCTGCTATCATGGACATAGGAGAGGCCATACAGAGAAAAAATAAAGCTAAAGAAAATTTGCCCATTCTACAAGTAGGCAAAGAACAAAGAAGTTGCAATGAATTACCATCAGGGGTCACAAGATCATCATCCTTAAACCAGGTCACTTGAGGTCGAGGGATTCCCACAATCTGGCAGGTGAGGCGCACAGGGAAGCCCACCTGGACGCGGCGGTCCCTGAGGCGCATGGTGAAGTGAGGCGCCATGCTCGGGGCACTCTCCAGCCGCGACAGTGACAACAAGTTGCTGCAGGAAAATTCAGGTGAGCCAAAAATGATGGTACAGCTAGATATCTTGAATTATACCATGACTCAAGCAGTTGATATACTGTATGTGTACAAATAGTATGACCAAGAGCAGTAAGACTCATAGAGGAACAACTATGATTATGTACTGAAAGTGTAAGGAAGAAATTACAGGGATTTCTGTGTCAAATTTTTTTAATGCATTTTGTATTCTAAATCTTAGAATAGGGCATTTTTCATAATGGAAATCCAACAGCTGATGTATCAAGATGGAACAAGTAGGCATCAATAAAAATGTCAGAATAGCATAAGTAAGTAGTACCTGTTGATGCGTTCCTGAGCCTCGAGGACAGAGCAGTCCCGTGTGGGTGTGATCGTGGCATAGGAGGTGACTCGCCCGCCGGGGTTCACCGCCTCCAGCTCATACTTGCCCTCGTCCTCCAACTGCACGTCATCAATCCTCAAGCTGACCTGAAGGAGGACATGCCACCAGTTACTGTCAGGCTTCGAGAAGATTGCATAAAAAGAGATCTAAGGTTACTGTAACAATAGTAACATTATTCTGCTCAGTTAAAAACAAATTTAGTCATTAGTTATAATAGATCCCTAGATGTAATCATTGCACCAATGGGCGGCAGAGTAAGGATAACTGCCATCAAATATATCATATATGCTCAAGCTTAGACATAAAAGATACAACAACGTCATTATTATCCATCTTCTGCCAATATAATCATAACTAAGTTTTGTGTTCACATTTAGTTTTATAATTTCAAAGTTTAAAGAGTTTTTTCACATGTTACCTCGGTCTGCTTTATGTGTAATAAGAAACAATGTCAGCATTCATAAGTTGGCAATCAACAAAAAATACAACCAATACTTTGCATGATGAAATGAAAATAAAATCTTTGCTTTATAATACATACAGTGTATAAGTAACTGTGGGTGAAGCAGACTAATCTTTGAAATTGATTCATGTTACTAAAGCATTTCACTGTGCAGCAGCTGAGCAATCAAAATAAGCATTAAAATCAACATTAAGTTTTACTAGAGAACAAAGCATGATGAAATACAAATGCAGTGAATATTTTTAAATCATTTGAATACATTTGGTACTCACTGTATTGCTTCATGTAAAGAGTTTTCCATTAATTCCAAGCAAAAACAGGTAAACACATATCAGTTCACATCACAGATAAGTTATTGTTAAGTATGAGATTACATGCTGCGCCACCTCCCAGACACTCTACCTTGATCACTAGGCCAAACACGTTGTGAACCTGTAGTACCACCACCACCACGGCAGCACAGGTGACCAAACACAGGGGAAGTATAAGTGACAGGAGCTTAACACTTATTACTTATAAACATTACTTCCCTATGTCCAAAGAGTCATACACACATCCTTAACTGACAACTGTTCAAATGGATCAAAGTTTATACAGACTAAACAATGAAACTTACTTAAGACGTTTTTTATTATGGAAGAAAGCCTGACACAAACACACTTAGAAAAAAAAATATGTCCAATGAAGAAAACTATCTGACAAGCATTGAAAATAATACCCACAGAGCTTTCAGTAGAGAAGGATGAGAATCGTGGGTAGCGATGAATGTCCACGTACGTCCCATCCTTGTACCAGCGGATCTCTGGCACGGGTTCACCCGTCACCTAAAGAATATGAACAACAGATCAGCATTATCATCATCTTTCTGTTTAACGTCAAATTTTCCTATAATGTCTTATGAGGTTAGAGGGTCGATGATACGCTTCTAATTCTATGATCGGCGTTCATCATTTAAATTTTCAACATAAGTTTTATGCCCCGGATGCTTTTCCTGCCAGGCAACCCTGGTTTTCGGCTAAGGGCCTAGGTGGATTGCCTACCATGGCTAACGAGTAGTTTGTTTATCATGCCCACCTGAGCATCGATGCAGATGGAGCTGCCTGGGATGGCCCTCACATGGTGGGGCAGGGCGTGGGGGAAGCTCGGGGCCTCCACCCGGCGCCCCACCCGGATGGGTTGAGGGGTCATGGCTGCCTCGCCCCAGCCATACTTGTTCCTCGGGGTCACTCGGAAGAGGTATTCTCGGTCGGTCTTGAGGTTGTACACGTCGAACGATGGGATGGGAGACACAGCGTACTGGACGGGGAGACTTAAGGTTTATTTCTGTTTGTAAATCATGCATGTACATGTCTTAGCAAACTTTGTTCAAAGTACAACTGTTCCATGTGAAAAAGTATTTCTTCTGTGTTGTCAGTGTTGTGATTGGACTTGGCCAGTCCCGTCCTTGCCACACCCTGACCTACCTCCTGCCAGCGTGCCTCCTCCCCCAGTATCCATCCCTCCACCTTGTAGGCATTGCACACCACACTGCCCATGTGCTGCGGCTTGGCCCAGTGTAGCGACACCCAGTTCTTGCCCACGTCTCTGGCCTTTGGGGTCCCTACCTTGCCTGGAACATCTTGAGAAAGAAAATAGTTTCATTTGTAGCTGGTTCATTAGCACTCCATGTCTCATACTAGAGTGAAATGCAGTGTTATCAATGATAAACAACCAGCAGAATAAAAGGCAATGACTGAATCACTGTGTACTATACTTGTCAACTGGTCCCTAAACCTGACACTCACTTGCCAGACCACTGCACTGATTAAGGTCGTAAATAATCAAGCAGTTAAGACATCACAAAATAAGATCCTTCTCTGCTCACTTTTCACATGCCTTTCTTCTCTTGTACACCTTTGCATCCACACCACACTTCCATTCATTTAGTAAATCTGGATCTTTTGCCATATAGCATCAACTTATTTTATCATATCTTCTCTTCAAGCTTCTATAAGCCATGTGAAAATCTGTAACTATAAAGATGTTTTTCACACATTTCTCCCTATGCCAAAGCACATGCATATGCCAACCAACCATTTCCTTCCCTTCTACCCAGTAAGCAAAACTACTATTCTCACCTCTAATGAACCTGCCAGAGGTAAGATGGGGTTCCACCTCCGTCGTGGTTGGGAATCTTTCATCGCGGCCAAGAGGGGAATAGCTGTGGGAGCGGAAGTTTTCCCTGACCTGGGAAAAGTGGGAAACCATGAAATTCATGAAAGGGTAGATTGCAAAAATGAACATCTAGACTTAAGTAATATTGAGGGGGGGGGGGGGGGGGGGAGAAAACAGCACATCAGAACAGCACTCAACAGGATAAGAAAGTAGATTGGGGCAGAACGGGATCTTCACCTAAGACCACAGGTGTCACTATAAAAAAATCCAGCCTGCGCCATTAACGGGCGAGAGAGCCGACATCACGACTCTCCAGATGCCGACAGGAGCTATAGGCTTCAACGTAAGAAAAAAAAGAACAAAAAAGAGAAAAAAAAAGATAAGGACTAACCTTAACGCTGCAGTACGCCCTGACCGAGCCGTTGATGTTCTTGGCCTCGACGGCGTAGGTGCCGGAGTCTGCGATCTCCGCGCCGTGGATCATCACCGAGTGCTGGTTGTCCCGCACGGTCTTGTGGGCCCGGCCAGTGTTGACCACATCCTGGCTCCCCTTCAGCCAGGACACTGAGACATAACATAGGATGCTTGAGTCTGCTCATAGGGAATTATGTGGATTACAATCATAAGTCCATTTGTTGTGTGGCCTTGGTGATGAGGTACTGGTACCAATTAGTCATCAAGTCAGACTCTTAGAATGATTTACACACACCTGTGTCCTGTCACTATCCTGAATTCTGAATAACATACATCAATATCTTTGATTTTGTTTTTGCTAAATCAAATATCTACAACTTCTACAACAAACAAATCAAGTATCAAGTAAGCATAAAATTCAAAATCTACACTAGTTAGTGGGTCTTTTAGTCTCACCCCTGGGCGTGGGTTCTCCCTGGACGGCACAGGTCAGGTGGATCTCCTCGTCCCGGAACACGGTGATCATGCCCTCGGGACGCGTGGTGAAGGTGGGCGCCTTCATCTCCTTCTCCCCCTTCCCTGCCGAGGCCCCACGCCGGGCCTTGGGAGTGCCAAAGCCAACGGTGCTCATGGTGTAGGACTGGCCATACCTACAAAACAATGATCAGGGTTCATAGATTAGGCATGGAGATTCTAATGAAGAGCTACAAAATTTCTGTTGTGGAGATATAAAATCATAATCTCATTGTGCAGATAAGTATGATATGCTTGAGCTGCCTGAGAGGAAATGAGAATTATCTGGTGCTTCATGATATAGACTAAACATTCGAGGAATCAACTCACTTGCTTGTGATCCTGCATGAGTAGCATCCCAGGTCCTTGGCGGTGACCTGGAACATCGTGAGGGTGTGGGTCCCACCGCTGGCTGAGATGCGGAACTTGCCTGATGGATGCAGCGGCCTGCCATTGAACAGCCACAGCAAGTCGGGGACGGGTGAGCCTGAGACAGTGACACAGGGCTGTAATGGCTGCAGACATTTATTCAATAAAAGTTAAATTCTACTGGTGACAAACACTACAAGGTTGATCCGACAGAAAAAAAAATAAACAACACAAAATTAGCAAATATTTAAAAGAAATATTCCTCGAGGCTCCTTTAAAGGGATAGTAGCTACATCAGCAGCTACTCACTCATTGCCATCCATACATTTCACCCGTACACATCAGCCCTCTTATCCTCCAACCCTTTCCACCTCTCAAGATATCCAGTACTCATCCATTACGGAGAAAGCCGTGCACCCACATCCAGTGCACAAGCCTAGCTCACGTATACCTTTAAGAGTTGTTAACACTATATGAAAGCTCACCTGCCACTTCCACCTGCAGCGTGAGGGTGCCATTCTCCTCCACAAATTGGTCACACAGCTCACTGATGAAGCGAGGTGACTCACTGTCATCTGGCCGGTCATCATGCTTGCCTGGGTTTTGGAAAGGAGAATATGAAAGCAAGGATAGAGATGCAATGACCCCCAGTAATGAGGGTCTTGTTGTGTGGGAAGAAATCAGAGCATCATCAGGTGTTGATATAGCCATGGACCAATGCAATAAAAAGGACCATTGTGATTTCTGTTTATTATTTGCACAATGCCAGCTGGCCCAAACTTTACCTTCTGATGTAAATGCTCACCTTGCTTAAGCTTAATAATTTAACGATTTCAAGCACGTGTTCATTATAGATGGCAGCAGCAAAACAAGACGTGGCAGAGGTTATAGATTTGGTCCTTATCATTACTTTTGGGTTAATAACTAATAAGTGATAACTGCTTTCCCATTACTCAAAAAAATGTTGAATGCATATGACTGAACATTTTATTTTATTACAAATGAAGTTTGAAGCAAAGGTAAAAACTGTTCTTGTGTGATCGCATATAAATAATTTACCACAAAATGTTGATTAGCAAACAAAATTATACAAAACATGAAGCAAAATAAAAATAATGCATCAATTACATAAAAAAAGCAGTAAATAATTAATAATTGTTTAGGCACAAAATAATAGAAACACCAAACAATTAATGAAACATAATCAATACATTGTAAACTTGAGTCTTCCGATACAACATACTATGTTGCATTACTGTTCACTGAGGAAACTTTCTGTAAGATATTTAAGGTAATAGAAGCATGCATGATATGGAAAAAAAAAATCTGAGGATCAACGGGTCATGTGGAATGAGTGCACTGTAGAGACTTGCATTAGTGGCATGTACTGCAGGCTGGTCATAAAATAACCATAATACAAACAGAACAAAGCCAAAAGTAAGAATAATTGCACAGCATCTCAGCAGGTTTACTTACGTTGCTTTTCAATCAAGGCTGGAAATATTTAAAAAATATCATTAACTGGTCCTACAAAATGTATTTGCAGCCATACAGCATCCAATATCTATATCACCATTTAGATAAGCCATTTTTTTTAGACTTTCAGTTACTGGTACTATGTATTTATCTTCTAAATACCTATTAATCAGTTTTAAGACAGATTCATTCAGCAATCATCTATCTTACTCACATCACTTATAAAATTATCTTGCAATTCTTATATATCTATTTTAGCTATATTTCTAGCGGCAGAGTAGTAACATGAACAGTAATTCCCACCTTGGACTTGTACTGCTCCCGATATTTCATCCCGATAGACTCTGTTCTCGGCATGACAAGTGTAGTTTCCAGAATCACCCGAGCGTGGAGAGGTGATGATCAGTTTGCCTGAGGAGGAATTGCCAAATGAAAACTACCATTTAGACAAACTGTGAAACATGCTGATATACGACTTTACGTGTTAATATAATAAGCAGATCCTTTGTTGAGATAAGGAACTTTCTCAATCCATAAATTAGTTACCAAGCCATTTTTTTCAACAACAAGCCATTTGTTTTCCATTCATGTTTTCATTGATACTGTATTGAGATGGACCAATGCCTGAGTTCCTCAATGAAAACTTGATGTATATTTCACAGATGGATATGAACCATCAACAAAACATTCTGAGTGAGACAAACAATACATTTTAGTCCTGTCTTAAATACAACACTTACAGATGCCTTCCTCGGTGATGGAGGTTTGGAAGCGGGGTGAGGCCGGCAGGTGGTCGGCATCCTTCAGCCAGGTGATCTTGGGCTGCGGGTATCCCATCACGTGGCACGACAACACCAGCTGGTCATCCTCACTCACGTAGCGTTCTGATGTAGACAGGGAAATAAAATTAAACTTTGGGCTCCCATGTATTGATATAGAATATGGATATTTTTTTAATGCATAAGGCTTTTTCCCAAACATGTGGGGTGGCACTTAACACAAAGAAAAGAGTTTATAAACCATGAATGTGTGTGTGTGTATGTGTGTGTGTGTATGTGTGTGTGTGTGCGTGCGTGTGTGTGTCACCTCTCAGGCTGGTAGTGAAGGTGGGTGGGGTGGGTTTCTGGTCCTCCTCCCCCTTCACCCTCAAGTCACAGGTGGTGGAGACACGGCCGTGGCGGTTCCGGGCAGTGCAGGTGTACTCGCCCGAGTCACTCCGAGAGATATGACACATTTCCAAGCAGGCCACTCCCTCATGAGTAATGACCTGCAGGTGGAGGTAAGTTTAGTGTAATGTGATATGATGGAGGACAGCCACACAACCTCTGCAGCAACCTATGATTTTCCTTCACTTGATGCACAGCTACTATGACTGACTGGGCATAATGCATTCTTGAACTTTTGGTACCCTTAATGGCTCCACCTCTCGCAATGATTAATTACAGGAGAACCTCGTTTATCCGGCACCCACGGGGGGGAGCGCATGCCGGATAACTCATTTTGCCGTTGTTTTGAGAGTTACTCTTATGGAATCGCCCAAAATCCCTTTTTTTTTTTTTTTTTTTTTTTTTTTTTTCTCTCTCTTCATCACAAGGAACCGGCCAAGGGCACAACAAAAATGGGTAATACAAAGCCCGCTTAGTTGCCAGTCCCTATAAAGAAGACAGTAAGAGAATAAAATAAAAAAGAGGGGTGAGCCAATTTAGTTCGGGAGGTGTCTTGTTACTCTTCTTTTGAAAAGATGTAAGTCATAGGAAAGTGGAAAAATAGAAACAGGAAGAGAGTTCCAGAGTTTATCAGTGGATAAAAAAAAAAAAAAAAAAAAAAAAAAAAAAAAAAAAAAAAAAAAAAAAAAAAAAAAAAAAAAAAAAAAAAAAAAAAAAAAAAAAGCCTGGGTCGATTAGTGCCGTTGTTTTGAGGCTGCCGTTGTTTTGAATGCCGGTTAAACGAGGTTCTCCTTATATAGAAGAAAAAAATATAAACATGCCAAAACTGTTATATTCATTAACCTTACAAATAACCTACCTTTACCTCAGTCTATTATTGTTGTATAACACCCTATCATGTGTTGAAAAAATGTACTGAGTCTCACCCTGATCCTGTCTTCCTCTCGCAAAGGGAGGCCACCCTTGAACCACTCTATCTCGGGCGAGGCCTCATCCATGGGGTACAAGATGTTGCAGGTGAGGCGGATGCGACTGCCCTTCACGGCCTGCCTGTCCTGCAGCTTTGTGCTGAACTTTGGACGGCGTTTGGGGTCACGTCTGGACGCATAGTCACCCTATATGTTGGTAGAAGAATAAAGTAAGCATGGTTAATCTTCATGTATATAAGGTAAAGATGGGAGCATACGCTAAGCTGCGCGTGGCATGCGGTGCTCATCTCCGTGGCATTAGCCCTTAGAGCCTGTGGTGGGTGAGAACCCGTTACCCCGGGACACAGGGCTAGTGTGACTCCCGGGTTACCACAGTTACCTTCCCCAGGTTACCCCAGGTACCCATTTATCAACCCCGAAAGGAAGGAAGAACAGCTGGGTAGGCTAGTCACTGACTTGCCCTGGCCCGGGATCGAACCAGGGCCCGCAAATTAGTAGCCAGGCACGCTAGCCACTGCACCACAGAGGCGACATATATAGGATAAGTCTAAATATATATATGGCATTATTAACAGAGAAAAAAGATAGAAACATGCTCACTAGGTGCTTACAACTGTTTTAAAGAACCAGGAAAGGTTGGAGTAGGTAACTGTGAATATAAAAAGGAATGATCCCTTGCCATGATGTGAGCAAAAAGACAACATTTCAATACTTTACTGCAGCAGCCAATTTAGAAACTGTGACCCAATGTGTGTGTGTGTGGCTATTAAGAGTAAATAAAAGTTAGGCATTCCTTACATCTGGGGTGTAGGGCCTTCGCTCCAGTGAGCCATATCGGTCCCCAGAGAGAAGCTCCTTGTCTGAGTACTTGGAGCGATCCTGCCACACTTTGTCACTCAGATCCCTGTCTAGCTGATCCTCCTCCTCTTGCCAACTCCTTCGGTCCTGAGCAGCCTTCTTTTGGCGCCTCTCCTCCTCCTGCAGGGTCCAGAGCAAGGGTCAAGGCTATTCACTATTGTAAATCAGATGCATTGAAAAATATGGGAGTTCATAATCATCTCTTATAGCGTGGAAGAAATGATACTGTAATGATCTAAAAAGAAAATATAACATCACATGGCACAGTAATTAACACATGAAGTAATATTGAGCTAATGATTAGTTTTGTAACAAAATAGCATGATTCTTGCCTTCCTCAAGAACTCTTCTCCTTGTCTCCTGATTTCCTCTTCCTTCTGTTTCTTGATCTCCCGCCCCCTGAGCTCCTCTTCCAGCCTCTTCTTCTCTGTCTCAACTCTCTTCCTTGACTCTAATTCGCTTCTTTTTTCTTCTACTGTCATGAGCCTGTCGTACTCCTCTCTCGTATGCCTCCTCTCTCTTCTCCTTTCCTCTTCCTCCCTCATACGTCTTTCATCCTCATCTATTTCCTTTTGTAGTCGCTGCCTCCTCTCTTGCTTCTCTTTTTCTTTCTTTCTTTGCCTTTCCATCTCCTTCTCCTTTGCTGTTTTATTTTCCTCCTCTCTTTGCTTCATTCTCCATTCTTCTCTATCGGCTTGTTCTTTGGCATACTTAGCTTGTCTTTCTTTGTATGAGTTTTCTTCCTCTATCTTCCTCTGTTCTCTATCCTCGCGTCGATTAGCTTCCTCCTTCATGATTCGTTCTTCTTCCTCTCTTAACATCTTCTCCTGCTCTTGTCTTTTAACCTCTAGTTTTCTGCGCCTCTCATCCTCACCTTTCAGCTTTCTTTGCTCTTCCTCTTCAAGGTATCTTATTTCATCTTCATGTAGCTTTTTCTTCCTATCAGCTCTTCTTTTTTCCTGATTCATGGCAGCCTCTTCTTCCTCTTTCTTCCCTCTGTCTTGTGCCTCCTTTCTCTTCCTCTTCAGTTCAGCCAACTCCTGCTCGTCCTTCTTCAGCCTTTCTTCTTCCTCCCTCCTTCTTTTGGCACGTTCATCCTCTTTATGTGGCTCCTCTTTGTTGCCCTTCTTCCTCAGTATCTCCTCCTGCTGGCGAAGTTCAGCAGCCCGAATAGCAGTTGTGGTAGGTGCCTTATCTGCAGAGGGTTCCTTCCCCTCTTCCTCCTTCTTCAAACTGGCCTGAGACTTTCTCTTTCCTACTTCAGGAGACTTAGCCTTCCTAGATGCTGTTTCATCATCCACCTGGCTCGCCCTTCTTCTCAGCGGTGGTTCAGGGGACTTGGCCTTCTCTGCTTCAACCTTAGTACTGGATCTCTTTCTGTCCGGTGATTTGGTCTTCTCGGCAGCCTTGATATCTGTGTCCTTAACACTGGAACGCTTCCTTGCTTTAGGTTCTGGGGACTTGGCATGTTTTTCACCTTGCTCTCTCTCCTTCGGTTCAGGAGATTTTGCTTTCTTATCAAGTTTTTTAGCTGCTTTGTCTTTCTCTTTAGCCTCCCTTTCTTTTTCTTCAGCCTTTTCTTTCTTCTTGTCTTCCTCTTCCTTCTTTTTCTTGGTCTCCTCTACCTTCGCTTTCTTAGTCTCTTCTTCCTTCTTTTTAACCTCTTCTTCTTTCTTTTTTTCTTTTTCCTTTTTGGCCTCCTCCTCTTTCTTCTTCTCTTCTTCCTTCTTCTTGGCCTTCTCCTTCTCCTTCTTCTTAGTCTCCTCTTCTTCTTTTTTCTTGGCTTCTTCCTCTTTCTTCTTCTCTACTTCCTTCTTTTTCTTGACTTCCTTCTTTTTCTTGACTTCCTCTTCTTCCTTCTTCTTGACTTCTTCTTCTTTCTTCTTCTCTACTTCCTTCTTCTTGACTTCCTCTTCTTTCTTCTTCTCTACTTCCTTCTTCTTGACTTCCTCTTCTTTCTTCTTCTCTACTTCCTTCTTCTTGACTTCCTCTTCTTTCTTCTTCTCTTCTTCCTTCTTCTTGACTTCCTCTTCTTTCTTCTTCTCTTCTTCCTTCTTCTTGGCTTCTTCCTCTTTCTTCTTCTCTACTTCCTTCTTTTTCTTGACTTCCTCTTCTTTCTTCTTCTCTTCTTCCTTCTTCTTGACTTCCTCTTCTTTCTTCTTCTCTTCTTCCTTCTTCTTGACTTCCTCTTCTTTCTTCTTCTCTTCTTCCTTCTTCTTGGCTTCTTCCTCTTTCTTCTTCTCTAATTCCTTCTTCTTCTTGACTTCCTCTTCTTTCTTCTTCTCTTCTTCCTTCTTCTTGGCTTCCACCTCTTTCTTCTTCTCTTCTTCTTTCTTCTTGGCCTTTTCTTCTTCCTTCTTCTTCTTCTTGGCCTCTTCCTCTATTTTCTTAGCTTCCTCCTCTTTCTTATTCTTGGCTTCCTCCTCTTTCTTCTTTTCTTCTTCTTTTTTCGTGGCCTTCTCTTCCTCCTCCTTCTTTTTCTTCTTCTCTTCTTCCTTTTTCTTAACCTCCTCCTCTTTCTTCTTCTCTTCTTCCTTCTTCTTGGCCTTCTCCTCTTCCTTCTTCTTGGCCTTCTCTTCTTCCTTCTTTTTGACTTCCTCCTCTTTCTTCTTTTCTTCTTCTTTCTTCATGGCCTTCTCTGCTTCTTTTTTCTTCTTGGCCTCTTCCATTTTCTTCTTCTCTTCCTCCTCTTTTTTATTCTCTTCTTCCTTCTTCTTAGCCTTCTCTTCTACCTTCTTTTTGGCCTCTATCTCTTTCTTTTTCTCTTCTTCCTTCTTCTTGAACTCTTCCTCTTTCTTCTCTTCTACCTTCTTCCTTTTGGCATCTTCCTCTTTCTTCACTTTAGCCTCCTCTTTTCTCTCTTCGTCCTTCTTCTTAGCCTCCACCTCTTTCTTCTCTTCTTCCTTTTTCTTTTTAGCCTCCTCATCATTCTTATTTTCTTCCATTTTCTTCTTCGTCTCGTTTTCTTCCTTTTGATGCTCAATTTCTTCCTTAAATTCTTTTTCTTTATCCACTACCTTGTCCCCTTCCTTCAGGAGAGCTTTCTTCTTCTTGGCTGCTACATCCTCTTCAGTAAGACCCTTGGCCTCAGTACCTTCAACTTCCTCTCCTTTCTCCTTCAGGAGGGCCTTCTTCTTCTTGGCTGCTACTTGCTCTTCAGTAAGACCCTTGGCCTCAGTACCTTCAACTTCCTCTCCTTTCTCCTTCAGGAGGGCCTTCTTCTTCTTTGCTGCTACTTGCTCTTCAGTAAGACCCTTGGCTTCAGTACCTTCAACTTCCTCTGCTTTCTCCTTCAGGAGGGCCTTCTTCTTCTTGGCTGCTACTTGCTCTTCAGTAAGACCCTTGGCCTCAGCACCTTCAACTTCCTCTCCTTTCTCCTTCAGGAGAGCCTTCTTTTTCTTGGCTGCTACTTGCTCTTCAGTAAGACCCTTGGCCTCAGCACCTTCAACTTCCTCTCCTTTCTCCTTCAGGAGAGCCTTCTTCTTCTTGGCTGCTACTTGCTCTTCAGTAAGACCCTTGGCCTCAGCACCTTCAACTTCCTCTCCTTTCTCCTTCAGGAGGGCCTTCTTCTTCTTGGCTGCTACTTGCTCTTCAGTAAGACCCTTGGCCTCAGCACCTTCAACTTCCTCTGCTTTCTCCTTCATGAGAGCCTTCTTCTTCTTGGCTGCTACTTGCTCTTCAGTAAGACCCTTGGCTTCAGCACCTTCAACTTCCTCTCCTTTCTCCTTCAGGAGAGCCTTCTTCTTCTTGGCAGCTACTTGCTCTTCAGTAAGACCCTTGGCCTCAGCACCTTCAACTTCCTCTGCTTTCTCCTTCAGGAGAGCCTTCTTCTTCTTGGCTGCAATATTCTCTTCAGTAAGACCCTTGGCTTCAGCACCTTCAACTTCCTCTGCTTTCTCCTTCAGGAGAGCCTTCTTCTTCTTGGCTGCTACTTGCTCTTCAGTAAGACCCTTGGCCTCAGCACCTTCAACTTCCTCTGCTTTCTCCTTCAGGAGAGCCTTCTTCTTCTTGGCTGCTACTTGCTCTTCAGCAAGACCCTTGGCCTCAGCACCTTCAACTTCCTCTTCTTTCTCCTTCAGGAGAGCCTTCTTCTTCTTGGCTGCTACTTGCTCTTCAGTAAGACCCTTTGCTTCAGCACCTTCAACTTCCTCTGCTTTCTCCTTCAGGAGAGCCTTCTTTTTCTTGGCTGCTACTTGCTCATCAGTAAGACCCTTGGCTTCAGCACCTTCAACTTCCTCTGCTTTCTCCTTCAGGAGAGCCTTCTTCTTCTTGGCTGCTACTTGCTCTTCAGTAAGACCCTTGGCTTCAGCACCTTCAACTTCCTCTGCTTTCTCCTTCAGGAGGGCCTTCTTCTTCTTGGCTGCAATATCCTCTTCAGTAAGACCCTTGGCCTCAGCACCTTCAACTTCCTCTGCTTTCTCCTTCAGGAGATCCTTCTTCTTCTTGGCTGCTACTTGCTCTTCAGTAAGACCCTTGGCCTCAGCACCTTCAACTTCCTCTGCTTTCTCCTTCAGGAGAGCCTTCTTCTTCTTGGCTGCTACTTGCTCTTCAGTAAGACCCTTGGCCTCAGCACCTTCAACTTCCTCTGCTTTCTCCTTCAGGAGAGCCTTCTTCTTCTTGGCTGCTACTTGCTCATCAGTAAGACCCTTGGCTTCAGCACCTTCAACTTCCTCTGCTTTCTCCTTCAGGAGAGCCTTCTTCTTCTTGGCTGCTACTTGCTCTTCAGTAAGACCCTTTGCTTCAGCACCTTCAACTTCCTCTGCTTTCTCCTTCAGGAGAGCCTTCTTCTTCTTGGCTGCTACTTGCTCTTCAGTAAGTCCCTTGGCTTCAGCACCTTCAACTTCCTCTGCTTTCTCCTTCAGGAGGGCCTTCTTCTTCTTGGCTGCAATATCCTCTTCAGTAAGACCCTTGGCCTCAGCACCTTCAACTTCCTCTCCTTTCTCCTTCAGGAGAGCCTTCTTCTTCTTGGCTGCTACTTGCTCTTCAGTAAGACCCTTGGCTTCAGCACCTTTAACTTCCTCTGCTTTCTCCTTCAGGAGGGCCTTCTTCTTCTTGGCTGCAATATCCTCTTCAGTAAGACCCTTGGCTTCAGCACCTTCAACTTCCTCTGCTTTCTCCTTCAGGAGAGCCTTCTTCTTCTTGGCTGCTACTTGCTCTTCAGTAAGACCCTTGGCCTCAGCACCTTCAACTTCCTCTGCTTTCTCCTTCAGGAGAGCCTTCTTCTTCTTAGCTGCTACTTGCTCTTTAGTAAGACCCTTGGCCTCAGCACCTTCAACTTCCTCTGCTTCCTCCTTCAGGAGAGCCTTCTTCTTCTTAGCTGCTACTTGCTCTTCAGTAAGAACCTTGGCTTCAGCACCTTCAACTTCCTCTCCTTTCTCCTTCAGGAGAGCCTTCTTCTTCTTGGCTGCTACTTGCTCTTCAGTAAGACCCTTGGCCTCAGCACCTTCAACTTCCTCTCCTTTCTCCTTCAGGAGAGCCTTCTTCTTCTTGGCTGCTACTTGCTCTTCAGTAAGACCCTTGGCCTCAGCACCTTCAACTTCCTCTGCTTTCTCATTCAGGAGAGCCTTCTTCTTCTTGGCTGCAATATCCTCTTTAGTAAGAACCTTGGCTTCAGCACCTTCAACTTCCTCTGCTTTCTCCTTCAGGAGAGCCTTCTTCTTCTTGGCTGCTACTTGCTCTTCAGTAAGACCCTTGGCCTCAGCACCTTCAACTTCCTCTACTTTCTCCTTCAGGAGAGCCTTCTTCTTCTTAGCTGCTACTTGCTCTTCAGTAAGACCCTTGGCCTCAGCACCTTCAACTTCCTCTGCTTTCTCCTTTAGGAGAGCCTTCTTCTTCTTAGCTGCTACTTGCTCTTCAGTAAGACCTTGGCCTCAGCACCTTCAACTTCCTCTGCTTTCTCCTTCAGGAGAGCCTTCTTCTTCTTAGCTGCTACTTGCTCTTCAGTAAGACCCTTGGCCTCAGCACCTTCAACTTCCTCTGCTTTCTCCTTCAGGAGAGCTTTCTTCTTAGCTGCTACTTGCTCTTCAGTAAGACCCTTGGCCTCAGCACCTTCAACTTCCTCTGCTTTCTCCTTCAGGAGAGCCTTCTTCTTCTTAGCTGCTACTTGCTCTTCAGTAAGACCCTTGGCCTCAGCACCTTCAACTTCCTCTGCTTTCTCCTTCAGGAGAGCCTTCTTCTTCTTGGCTGCTACTTGCTCTTCAGTAAGACCCTTGGCTTCAGCACCTTCAACTTCTTCTGCTTTCTCCTTCAGGAGAGCCTTCTTCTTCTTGGCTGCTACTTGCTCTTCTGTAAGACCCTTGGCTTCAGCACCTTCAACTTCCTCTGCTTTCTCCTTCAGGAGAGACTTCTTCTTCTTGGCTGCTACTTGCTCTTCAGTAAGACCCTTGGCCTCAGCACCTTCAATTTCCTCTGCTTTCTCCTTCAGGAGAGACTTCTTCTTCTTGGCTGCTACTTGCTCTTCAGTAAGACCCTTGGCTTCAGCACCTTCAACTTCTTCTCCTTTCTCCTTCAGGAGAGCCTTCTTCTTCTTCGCTGCAATATCCTTTTCAGTAAGACCCTTGGCCTCAGCACCTTCAACTTCTTCTGCTTTCTCCTTCAGGAGAGCCTCCTTCTTCTGGGCTGCTACTTGCTCTTCAGTAAGACCCTTGGCTTCAGCACCTTCAACTTCCTCTCCTTTCTCCTTCAGGAGAGCCTTCTTCTTCTTGGCTGCTACATCCTCTTCAGTAAGACCCTTGGCTTCAGCACCTTCAACTTCCTCTGCTTTCTCCTTCAGGAGAGCCTTCTTCTTCTTGGCTGCTACTTGCTCTTCAGTAAGACCCTTGGCTTCAGCACCTTCAACTTCCTCTCCTTTCTCCTTCAGGAGAGCCTTCTTCTTCTTGGCAGCTACTTGCTCTTCAGTAAGACCCTTGGCCTCAGCACCTTCAACTTCCTCTCCTTTCTCCTTCAGGAGAGCCTTCTTCTTCTTGGCTGCTACATCCTCTTCAGTAAGACCCTTGGCTTCAGCACCTTCACTTCCTCTGCTTTCTCCTTCAGGAGAGCCTTCTTCTTCTTGGCTGCTACTTGCTCTTCAGTAAGACCCTTGGCTCAGCACCTTCAACTTCCTCTCCTTTCTCCTTCAGGAGAGCCTTCTTCTTCTTGGCTGCTACTTGCTCTTCAGTAAGACCCTTGGCCTCAGCACCTTCAATTTCCTCTCCTTTCTCCTTCAGGAGAGCCTTCTTCTTCTTGGCTGCTACTTGCTCTTCAGTAAGACCCTTGGCCTCAGCACCTTCAACTTCCTTTGCTTTCTCCTTTAGGAGAGCCTTCTTCTTCTTGGCTGCTACATCCTCTTCAGTAAGACCCTTGGCCTCAGCACCTTCAACTTCCTCTCCTTTCTCCTTCAGGAGAGCCTTCTTCTTCTTGGCTGCTACTTGCTCTTCAGTAAGACCCTTGGCTTCCGCACTTTCAACTTCCTCTGCTTTCTCCTTCAGGAGAGCCTTCTTCTTCTTGGCTGCTACTTGCTCTTCAGTAAGACCCTTGGCTTCAGCACCTTCAACTTCTTCTGCTTTCTCCTTCAGGAGAGCCTTCTTCTTGGCTGCTACATCCTCTTCAGTAAGACCCTTGGCCTCAGCACCATCAACTTCCTCTGCTTTCTCCTTCAGGAGAGCCTTCTTCTTCTTGGCTGCTACTTGCTCTTCAGTAAGACCCTTGGCCTCAGCACCATCAACTTCCTCTGCTTTCTCCTTCAGGAGAGCCTTCTTCTTCTTGGCTGCTACTTGCTCTTCAGTAAGACCCTTGGCCTCAGCACCTTCACCTTCATCTGCTTTCTCCTTCAAGAGAGCCTTCTTCTTCTTTACTGCAATATCCTCTTCAGTAAGACCCTTGGCTTCAGTACCTTCAACTTCCTCTCCTTTCTCCTTCAGGAGAGCCTTCTTCTTCTTGGCTGCTACATCCTCTTCAGTAAGACCCTTGGCTTCAGCACCTTCAACTTCCTCTGCTTTCTCCTTCAGGAGAGCCTTCTTCTTCTTGGCTGCTACTTGCTCTTCAGTAAGACCCTTGGCTTCAGCACCTTCGCCTTCCTCTGCTTTCTCCTTCAGGAGAGCCTTCTTCTTTTTGGCTGCTACATCCTCTTCAGTAAGACCCTTGACTTCAGCACCTTCAACTTCCTCTGCTTTCTCCTTCAGGAGAGCCTTCTTCTTCTTGGCTGCTACTTGTTCTTCAGTAAGACCCTTGGCCTCAGCACCTTCAACTTCCTCTGCTTTCTCCTTCAGGACGGCCTTCTTCTTCTTGGCTGCTACATCCTCTTCAGTAAGACCCTTGGCTTCAGCACCTTCAACTTCCTCTCCTTTCTCCTTCAGGAGAGCCTTCTTCTTCTTGGCTGCTACTTGCTCTTCAGTAAGACCCTTGGCCTCAACACCTTCAACTTCCTCTGCTTTCTCCTTCAGGAGAGCCTTCTTCTTCTTGGCTGCTACATCCTCTTCAGTAAGACCCTTGGCCTCAGCACCCTCAACTTCCTCTGCTTTCTCCTTCAGGAGAGCCTTCTTCTTCTTGGCTGCTACTTGCTCTTCAGTAAGACCCTTGGCCTCAGCACCTTCAACTTCCTCTGCTTTCTCCTTCAGGAGAGCCTTTTTCTTCTTGGCTGCAATATCCTCTTCAGTAAGACCCTTGGCTTCAGCACCTTCAACTTCCTCTGCTTTCTCCTTCAGGAGAGCCTTCTTCTTCTTGGCTGCAATATCCTCTTCAGTAAGACCTTTGGCCTCAGCACCTTCAACTTCCTCTGCTTTCTCCTTCAGGAGAGCCTTCTTCTTCTTGGCTGCTACTTGCTCTTCAGTAAGACCCTCGGCCTCAGCATCTTCAACTTCCTCTGCTTTCTCCTTCAGGAGAGCCTTCTTCTTCTTGGCTGCTACATCCTCTTCAGTAAGACCTTTGGCCTCAGCACCTTCAACTTCCTCTGCTTTCTCCTTCAGGAGAGCCTTCTTCTTCTTGGTTGCTACTTGCTCTTCAGTAAGACCCTTGGCCTCAGCACCTTCAACTTCCTCTGCTTTCTCCTTCAGGAGAGCCTTCTTCTTCTTGGCTGCAATATCCTCTTCAGTAAGACCCTTGGCCTCAGCACCTTCAACTTCCTCTGCTTTTTCCTTCAGGAGAACCTTCTTCTTCTTGGCTGCTACTTGCTCTTCAGTAAGACCCTTGGCTTCAGCACCTTCAACTTCCTCTGCTTTCTCCTTCAGGAGAGCCTTCTTCTTCTTGACTGCAATATCCTCTTCAGTAAGACCCTTGGCTTCAGCACCTTCAACTTCCTCTGCTTTCTCCTTCAAGAGAGCCTTCTTCTTCTTGGCTGCTACTTGCTCTTCAGTAAGACCCTTGGCTTCAGCACCTTCAACTTCCTCTGCTTTCTCCCTCAGGAGAGCCTTCTTCTTCTTGGCTGCTACTTGCTTTTCAGTAAGACCCTCGGCTTCAGCACCTTCAACTTCCTCTGCTTTCTCCTTCGGGAGAGCCTTCTTCTTCTTGGCTGCTACTTGCTCTTCAGTAAGACCCTTGGCTTCAGCACCTTCAACTTCCTCTGCTTTCTCCTTCAGGAGAGCCTTCTTCTTGGCTGCAATATCCTCTTCAGTATGACCCTTGGCCTCAGCACCTTCAACTTCCCCTGCTTTCTCCTTCAGGAGAGCCTTCTTCTTCTTGGCTGCAATATCCTCTTCAGTAAGACCCTTGGCCTCAGCACCTTCAACTTCCTCTGCTTTTTCCTTCAGGAGAGCCTTCTTCTTCTTGGCTGCTACTTGCTCTTCAGTAAGACCCTTGGCTTCAGCACCTTCAACTTCCTCTGCTTTCTCCTTCAGGAGAGCCTTCTTCTTCTTGGCTGCTACTTGCTCTTCAGTAAGACCCTTGGCCTCAGCACCTTCAACTTCCTCTGCTTTCTCCTTCAGGAAGCCTTCTTCTTCTTGGCTGCAATATCCTCTTCAGTAAGACCCTTGGCCTCAGCACCTTCAACTTCCTCTGCTTTCTCCTTCAGGAGAGCCTTCTTCTTCTTGGCTGCTACTTGCTCTTCAGTAAGACCCTTGGCCTCAGCACCTTCAACTTCCTCTGCTTTCTCCTTCAGGAGAGCCTTCTTCTTCTTGGCTGCTACTTGCTCTTCAGTAAGACCCTTGGCCTCAGCACCTTCAACTTCCTCTGCTTTCTCCTTCAGGAGAGCCTTCTTCTTCTTGGCTGCAATATCCTCTTCAGTAAGACCCTTGGCCTCAGCACCTTCAACTTCCTCTGCTTTCTCCTTCAGGAGAGCCTTCTTCTTCTTGGCTGCTACATCCTCTTCAGTAAGACCCTTGGCCTCAGCACCTTCAACTTCCTCTGCTTTCTCCTTCAGGAGAGCCTTCTTCTTCTTGGCTGCTACTTGCTCATCAGTAAGACCCTTGGCTTCAGCACCTTCAACTTCCTCTGCTTTCTCCTTCAGGAGAGCCTTCTTCTTCTTGGCTGCTACTTGCTCTTCAGTAAGACCCTTGCTTCAGCACCTTCAACTTCCTCTGCTTTCTCCTTCAGGAGAGCCTTCTTCTTCTTGGCTGCTACTGCTCTTCAGTAAGTCCCTTGGCCTTCAGCACCTTCAACTTCCTCTGCTTTCTCCTTCAGGAGGCCTTCTTCTTCTTGGCTGCATATCCTCTTCAGTAAGACCCTTGGCCTCAGCACCTTCAACTTCCTCTGCTTTCTCCTTCAGGAGAGCCTTCTTCTTCTTGGCTGCTACTTGCTCTTCAGTAAGACCCTTGGCTTCAGCACCTTTAACTTCCTCTGCTTTCTCCTTCAGGAGGGCCTTCTTCTTCTTGGATGCTACTTGCTCTTCAGTAAGACCCTTGGCCTCCGCACCTTCAACTTCCTCTGCTTTCTCCTTCAGGAGAGCCTTCTTCTTCTTGGCTGCTACTTGCTCTTCAGTAAGACCCTTGGCCTCAGCACCTTCAACTTCCTCTGCTTTCTCCTTCAGGAGAGCCTTCTTCTTCTTAGCTGCTACTTGCTCTTCAGTAAGACCCTTGGCCTCAGCACCTTCAACTTCCTCTGCTTTCTCCTTCAGGAGAGCCTTCTTCTTCTTAGCTGCTACTTGCTCTTCAGTAAGACCCTTGGCCTCAGCACCTTCAACTTCCTCTGCTTTCTCCTTCAGGAGAGCCTTCTTCTTCTTGGCTGCTACTTGCTCTTCAGTAAGACCCTTGGCCTCAGCACCTTCAACTTCCTCTGCTTTCTCCTTCAGGAGAGCCTTCTTCTTCTTGGCTGCAATATCCTCTTCAGTAAGACCCTTGGCCTCAGCACCTTCAACTTCCTCTGCTTTTTCCTTCAGGAGAGCCTTCTTCTTCTTGGCTGCTACTTGCTCTTCAGTAAGACCCTTGGCTTCAGCACCTTCAACTTCCTCTGCTTTCTCCTTCAGGAGAGCCTTCTTCTTCTTGGCTGCTACTTGCTCTTCAGTAAGACCCTTGGCCTCAGCACCTTCAACTTCCTCTGCTTTCTCCTTCAGGAGAGCCTTCTTCTTCTTAGCGGTTACTTGCTCTTCAGTAAGACCCTTGGCCTCAGCACCTTCAACTTCCTCTGCTTTCTCTTGCAGGAGAGCCTTCTTCTTCTTAGCTGCTACTTGCTCTTCAGTAAGACCCTTGGCTTGAGCACCTTCAACTTCCTCTGCTTTCTCCTTCAGGAGAGCCTTCTTCTTCTTAGCTGCTACTTGCTCTTCAGTAAGACCCTTGGCCTCAGCACCTTCAACTTCCTCTGCTTTCTCCTTCAGGAGAGCCTTCTTCTTCTTAGCTGCTACTTGCTCTTCAGTAAGACCCTTGGCCTCAGCACCTTCAACTTCCTCTGCTTTCTCCTTCAGGAGAGCCTTCTTCTTCTTAGCTGCTACTTGCTCTTCAGTAAGACCCTTGGCCTCAGCACCTTCAACTTCCTCTGCTTTCTCCTTCAGGAGAGCCTTCTTCTTCTTGGCTGCTACTTGCTCTTCAGTAAGACCCTTGGCCTCAGCACCTTCAACTTCCTCTGCTTTCTCCTTCAGGAGAGCCTTCTTCTTCTTAGCTGCTACTTGCTCTTCAGTAAGACCCTTGGCCTCAGCACCTTCAACTTCCTCTGCTTTCTCTTTCAGGAGAGCCTTCTTCTTCTTAGCTCCTACTTGCTCTTCAGTAAGACCCTTGGTCTCAGCACCTTCAACTTCCTCTGCTTTCTCCTTCAGGAGAGCCTTCTTCTTCTTAGCTGCTACTTGCTCTTCATAAGACCCTTGGCCTCAGCACCTTCAACTTCCTCTGCTTTCTCCTTCAGGAGAGCCTTCTTCTTAGCTGCTACTTGCTCTTCAGTAAGACCCTTGGCCTCAGCACCTTCAACTTCCTCTGCTTTCTCTTCAGGAGAGCCTTCTTCTTCTTAGCTGCTACTTGCTCTTCAGTAAGACCCTTGGCCTCAGCACCTTCAACTTCCTCTGCTTTCTCCTTCAGGAGAGCCTTCTTCTTCTTAGCTGCTACTTGCTCTTCAGTAAGACCCTTGGCCTCAGCACCTTCAACTTCCTCTGCTTTCTCCTTCAGGAGAGCCTTCTTCTCTTAGCTGCTACTTGCTCTTCAGTAAGACCCTTGGCCTCAGCACCTTCAACTTCCTCTGCTTTCTCCTTCAGGAGAGCCTTCTTCTTCTTGGCTGCTACTTGCTCTTCAGTAAGACCCTTGGCCTCAGCACCTTCAACTTCCTCTGCTTTCTCCTTCAGGAGAGCCTTCTTCTTCTTAGCTGCTACTTGCTCTTCAGTAAGACCCTTGGCCTCAGCACCTTCAACTTCCTCTGCTTTCTGCTTCAGGAGAGCCTTCTTCTTCTTGGCTGCAATATCCTCTTCAGTAAGACCCTTGGGCTCAGTACCTTCAACTTCCTCTGCTTTCTCCTTCAGGAGAGCCTTCTTCTTCTTGGCTGCAATATCCTCTTCAGTAAGACCCTTGGCCTCAGCATCTTCAACTTCCTCTGCTTTCTCCTTCAGGAGAGCCTTCTTCTTCTTAGCTGCTACATCCTCTTCAGTAAGACCCTTGGCCTCAGCACCTTCAACTTCCTCTGCTTTCTCCTTCAGGAGAGCCTTCTTCTTCTTGGCTGCTACTTGCTCTTCAGTAAGACCCTTGGCCTCAGCACCTTCAACTTCCTCTGCTTTCTCCTTCAGGAGAGCCTTCTTCTTCTTGGCTGCTACATCCTCTTCAGTAAGACCCTTGGCCTCAGTACCTTCAACTTCCTCTGCTTTCTCCTTCAGGAGAGCCTTCTTCTTCTTGGCTGCTACTTGCTCTTCAGTAAGACCCTTGGCCTCAGCACCTTCAACTTCCTCTGCTTTCTCCTTCAGGAGAGCCTTCTTCTTCTTAGCTGCTACATCCTCTTCAGTAAGACCCTTGGCCTCAGCACCTTCAACTTCCTCTGCTTTCTCCTTCAGGAGAGCCTTCTTCTTCTTAGCTGCTACATCCTCTTCAGTAAGACCCTTGGCCTCAGTACCTTCAACTTCCTCTGCTTTCTCCTTCAGGAGAGCCTTCTTCTTCTTAGCTGCTATATCCTTTTCTATTAGTGCCTCTCCCTTGCCTTCCAGTTCTTCAATCACTTCCTTAGCTTTCTTCTTATCATTGACACTTTCCAAGTCTAAGGATAAGTCAGCTGTGGCATCACCCTTATCATATTCTCGGCCCTTCTTCAAGGACACAGTGGCATCACTCTCTACTGAAGGGTCCTCTGTTTTCTTTTTCTTAAGGGAAAATGTTGCATCCATCAGAATTGAGGATTCTTCATATAATTCTGTGTCTTGTTGTAGCCTTAGAGCAGCTTCTTCACTTGGTTCTTCACTAAGGTCTTGCTGTTTCATAGCAGCTTCCTGTTTGGCAAGTAATTCTTTCTTTTTGGCTACAATTTCTTCTCTTTTAGCAGCTAGATTATCCTTAACTGAGGCGCCATCCTCTGCTCTTTCCTGGTCTGTATCTTTAGTGATTTCAGAACTCAATTTCTCATCTCCTTGGCTAATATCTTTACCGACCTCACCAGAAGATTTGTCAGGACTCTTAGGTTGTTTTGCATCATCACCTGTTTCTCCTGTTGCTGATGATTCTGCAGTCTCTGTTTTCTTACTAACTATTGACACAATGGCTGATTTTACTTCAGAAACTTTAGAAGCAATTGCAGACTTTACTCCAGATACAAGGCTTTTCTTTCTTTTTCCTTGCTTATTTTCTGGTGGCTCCTCTCCCTGGGATAAGCTCTCTGTTGTTTCCTCTACATCACCTGCTGCCTCAGGGTCAGCTCCATCTTTTGTTTTTAATGATTTTTTGGCCTTATCAGATTTTGTCTTCTTACCTTTAGCATCGGTTACTTCTTCACCCATTTTCTTTTTGTGTGAGTCGACCTCCTTCTTTTCTTGCTCTGCACTCAATTTTCTCTTCTTACTAACACTGTCTTCTCCATCTCCATCTTTTTCCTTTTTACAGGATTCATCAATCATTGATTCTTCAGCATCAAGGAATTCTGAAGTGAGTGACTCGGTACTTGGACTTCTACTCAGCTCTGCTTCTTTACTGGCTCTCAATTTCTCTAGTTTTGCCAAGAGCTCCTCCTTTTTGGCTTGAATTTGTTCTGCGCTTAGACCTGCAGCAGCTACTAAAGCCTCTGCGTCCTGAGTTATACCCTGTTCTAGCTTGGCTTTCTTAGCAATTGCTGAATCTCCCTGGGATACATCTACTGCATGCCCTTCATCTTTACCTCCCTTTTCATCTGCACCAATTGATTCAGCAGCAGACCTTTTCTTTTCTTTCTTCTCGCTGTCCTTTGCCATAAGTTTCTCAAGTTTTCCCATTTCAGATATTACAGGAGGTTCTCCGATGGTAGCAGATTCTGCTGCACCCTCCACAATGCCAGCAACAGCCCTCTCAGGATGAGCTGCAGGCCGCTGAGATACAATTGCCGCCTCTGATTGCAGGTCAGGTTCTTGCACTATAATACATTCTGCAAGTGACCCACTTTTCTCCTCAGCAACTGTTAACATAGATGACATATCCTCCTTACTAAACACACGGAGATTAGCATCATCAACATCAGCTTCTTGAACCATCACTGCCTCCCTTGCAGTCTCAGTAAGAACCTGAGCCCTGTCACTCATGGCTCGCATGTATTCACTTATATCCTTAAAATCACCAGACATTCCAATTTGCTCATAGCTTTCTATAGCCTCATAAAGAATTTGATGAGGATATGCTTGTGCTTCTTGTATACTTTGCTGTGATAATTCTCCAATCTGCGAATATCCTTCTCTAATAGCCACTATCAGAGCTTCACGGTAACTTGGATCAATCTGGAAAGCCATCTGCTGGTCAGGTGTGAGTGCACCAAAAGCCTCTGCATATTCAAGACCATATTGCTCAGCAAGTTGCAAGGGCTCAAGGAAGGAATGGATATCACTGAAATCGGCCTCAGTTTCTTCTGCCTGTGGATATTCAGACATATCCTGGACAGCAGTGAGCTGCTGTTGTTCCAGCTGCTGTGCTACACCAACTAAGGGAACTTGACTAGCCTGTGCCTTCTGACCCTTAGCCTGCTCTAATGTAAGGGTCTCAGGAACATCACTCACAACCTTAGTAGTCTCAATCACGACTGCCTCTTTCTGGGTATCATCCTTCACCTTGGCGTGCTCACTGCCAGGTCCCTTTGTTTCAAATGAAGTAACATCTTCCATGACTTCAACACTGGAAACCTTATAGCCTTCTTGACTAGAAATAACTTCCTTGGCCTGCTGGGTAGAGGAAGCCTTACCCTCACCCTCACAGACTTCTGAAGTTTGAACAATAGCTGTTTCCTCTGTGTCTTGCATTTTCTTTACAGATGCTTTTCTTGCTTTCTTTGAGGGTCTCTCCTCAGACTCGATGGATTTGGCTTGCTCTCCTGCTTCTTGACTTGCTTCTTCTAAGGCCTCCTGCATCACTTGAATTCCTTGCTGTTCAGTGGCTTTACGTTGCTCCTGTGTTACTGCTGCTTCTTGTGATTCTATAGAACGCTTTGCTTGTTTTCTTTCAGGTTTCGATGGCTGAAGGCCTGTTAACACGGCCTGTTCCTCTGTTTGTGCAACATTCAATTCAGGCAGCAACTGTGCCTCAGCTTGTGTGGCATGATAGTCACCCTGGTCTTGAAGCAAAGATACGCCTTGTTCACTAAGGGTGCGAAGGTCATGCTGAAGCACATCCTCTTTGTTAACCTGAGCCACAACCTTGCCCTCTGGATCCACAGTGTGTGGTGAAAGGGTCTCCTCCTCCCATGACTCCATGTCAGAAATATCAGCAATATCAGATCGTAGTGCCTCCCTTTCCTCCACAACAATGGCCTCCAGGGGTGAAAGCTCCTCCACATCTGCCTCAGTGCGGGCATCATCATAAGGAACATCTGTCAAACTCATGTACTCTTCAAAGGCCTCACTCTCCATATCTATCACCATGGCCTCCATCAACACGGGACCCTTGCACGATGTCTCCCGGATAAAGCGGAGCGGAGGGAGCTCAGCCTGAATAGTCTCATGGGCTGCAATCGGGACAAACAGCATCAATACATTTTCTTGTTTCACAACCACTCCTTCCCAAATTCATGAAATACCATTCAATTTGTATACATATATAAACACAATAAACTTAAAAGAAATATATACATTAACAATTAATTCAATATAAACTCTACATATTCTTCCCTGACGTTGGAACATCATATAATGTAGTCCTTATCACTTTCTCACAGCTAATTCTCCTAACAATGCAGAATACCACTCTGCATCAAACATATCTTTTTATAGCCTATTGTTCTCTAAACCAAAGCATATAATATTGTACCCTTTCAAATTTCTATAAGATTAACTTGTTTTCTGCGTGTTACTTCCCTATAATAAAGAAAAGCCTTTATCTGGACTTATTTGTGTACATGTATCTAATGCAAACACCTTCCTGTGGCAATAAGGGGATCTCCATACCTGTGATACGATCAGAAATTTCATCAGCATATATTTCAGCAATCTGCTTGGCCTCAGCCTCAGATATGTCTGGGGTGTCATAGAGGGAGAGCGATATTTCTCTGCCATCAATGCTGACGGACACTTCAGCTCTCTCATCGTCCAGCCCCGAGGCCTCAGACATCGCCGACTCGTACATGGAGATCTGTGATGAGCGCTCCTCGTTGATAGTGGACAGCGAGGGGTTCCTGGCAATGCCCCGCGTGTCACCAGGGGGCGCTGCATCAACCTTTGTCTTGTCCTTCTCTAAGAGTTTGTCTGAAATGACGTTATCAAATGCCATTAGATACTTGTAAAGGTACTATTTGTAACCAATCTAATTAGACTATATATAGTGAAACCTTTAATATTTATGTAGTTAACTAAATGATGTGAAACTTGTACAACTCAATAACAATCTTAAGAAATTGTTAATACAGTATAAGGCTTCATTAAACTTTATGGCTCATAAAAACTCTGAAACTTACATATTATGTCATAATCACACAAGAACAATAAGTTTTTTTTCAAGGAAACACGATAGATAACAAAAATAGACACTGCAGACTTACCTGAACTCATAATAATTCTTTTATTTCAATATTCAAGCAGCGTGAAATATGAGACACATTTTTGGGTACATATAACACCATTTCCAAGAACTTCCAAAAAATAAAGTCCTATTGTTATTAGGTGTTTATGAACATACTGAAGCCGGCAAACTATCAAGGCCTCATAGCAGTGACGAGTTCCTGGACACAGCACAGATTCTGAAGCTCTGGATCAGCTGATATTGAATCTGTTATACTATCCAAGCAGCATGAAAAGATGGTAAAGACATTCACAAACTCATAAAAGCAAACCCTATTGTTCCTTACTTCCAAAGTTCCAACTGAAGTCAGTGCAGAATGACATAATATTTGCTAAAACAAGAATACTGTCAATATCTCACAGTCAGGTTTCTTCAACAGCATGTTTCTATAAAGACTAAGTACAAGCGAGAAGGGCAGAGGACTGGTGGCTCCCCTGAGGGTCTTTGCCTGGCACTGAGGTATAATGCTTCCTTGGGTGTGCCATGTGTGCTCACCTAGATACAGCACACAGGGTTTCTACTTGCATCATGTTGTCGTATTTCCACGTCTGCTTTGATACCACTTACTTACCTCTATAAACTCATAGATATTCATAACATGCACTCCCTATGTCTCCAATCTGTTTCATCTATTAATATTTTTTCTCCTGAAAACTATACTTCTTTAGATTATTCAAGCATCTTGTACTCTTATTTTGAAATTGAAATTGTGTTGGTTGAAGTTAATTTTGAGTATTTGAATGAGTGTATGTGTGGCGTGTCTCTTTGCCATAACAACTAAGTCACCATAGCATCAGTGTCTTACCCTCGAAGCCTAAGAGGGAGGCAGAGGAGGAAGATGAGCCCATGATATTGGAGGCCTCACAGGTGTATGTTCCCAGGCAGCAGGTACCGTCCTCCCCACTGATGATGCGGTGGATGTCTCCTGGTTTGAGCTCCAGCCCATCCTTATACCACTTAAGGACTGGTTGTGGCACTCCAATAACCTGCCAGATTAACCAAAAATATAGTGTGAGAAGACTGGCTTTATATCATCCTCAGAATGAAGAAAGATATAATGACACGAAAGTTATGTTTGTGTATGTTATGTAAGTAGGCTACAAGTTCTGCCAAATGATCGAAAGAGATGGTAAGTAAAATGTTCAATATATAATACCTAAAATAAAGTGCAATTAGCTTATTAAATTCAGTTAAAATGCAATTAGCTTATTACAAAAAAGATGGAAGGATTATAACAAACAAGCAGAAGGGCCTATCACCTTGCACTCCAAGTTGACAGTTCCTTCCTGAGAGAGAACTGCCCGAAGAGGCTCCAGGAATACAGGCTTCTTGTAGTGGCGAGGAACCACCAGCTTCACCGAGGAGGCCGTAACACTGTGGCCGTAGTCATTGCTGGCCACACACTTCCACTCACCCTGGGTCATGAAATATACACAAATGAATGAAAAAGTAGTCTACTGGAAATAGCGATAATAAATAAAACAATTATATTTGTTTAGGATTCAATATACCAGGTAGATGTCAGCAATAACACCTATTACAAGACCAGCCGCTGATGCCCACCTGGTCCGTCATCTCCAGGTGGTCTATGTCCAGGTGGAAGATGCCCGGCTCCTGTGTGCTCATGTGGTATCTGGCTGAGTCGCCGATGATCTCGTCCTCGTGGTACCAGGTGACGGAGGGCGTCGGCATCACCGTCACTACCAAGGCAAGGCAAGGGACACTCACATACATTGCGTACAAAGTGAAGATGACTGACAAAGTTATCCGGCGAAGGTTGAATATTCTTTCTCATAGTTTGCAGATTTAGCAAAAAGCAGATAATTCATTTCCTTATTATTTACCTGTAAGGACTGTGGCAGGGAGGTCAAATACATCATTCTTTGGCGCAGTAATGAACAGGGGAACTTTTAGGTGTGTGGAATGCAATAGTTATATACCTCAGTGACAACAAATTATTTCTAATTTATCTCAAAATATATTTTATATAAATTTTCCCTAAAAGAAGTTTCCTTCTGAATCTAGCTCAAGCATTTTATTTGAGACAGAACAGTGGCTCATTTGTTGAACAGACAACTCAAGGTGAGGTGATTCACGGAGACACACGAGGGAAGGGACATACCTTGCACTGTGAGCCTCGAGGGGTCACCAACCTTCACATCGCGGCTCCTCAGTCCCTGGATGAACCTGTCAGGCAATATACTATTAAGGAAGACCAACTTAAGTTCCAGATCACTTTTCCCGTGAGATGATGGCATGGCAGGTGCAGGATGGCTGGAATGTGGCTTACTTCACTTGATTTTGAGGAGCAATTACATTTCATCCTCAAAAGACAAAGTAGCCCTAAGTATGAAGTATGATGTTGAATAGTACTTACCTGGGAGGAATATTGGTAGCCAGCAACTGTTCTTTTTCTTCTTCATTTAAGTGAGATTTGATGTCTTCAAGGGTGAGTTCTGCCGAAGACTGAGCCTCACCCATGCAGTTCTTGGCAATGCATGAGTATTTTCCTGGGAAAAAAAATATAGGAGACTTTGGCTAGTCAGTTTTCTTTGGGAAAACTTAGAATGGTGATTCCCACAAATTTTTTGAGTTGAAATATTTAATATATTACTGACACTTAATGTTAATTCAATCAAATATAAAAAACCCCACGAACATCAAGTCAGCAAAATCCTATGCCACCCTTCACAGCCTGCGAGGAGACTCACCCAGGGAGTTGGTGCCTGAGAGTTGGTACACGTCGCCAGGCTTGAGCTCCTGTCCGTCCTTGAACCACTGCAGGGTGGGCGTTGGGTAGCCCACCACCTTGCACTCAAAAGACACTAACCCCTCATCCGTTAAGAGAGCTTTCAAGTTGTCTAGGAAGCGAGGGGCACGGTAGTTTCGCGGAACTGAAATGTAAAGCAGCTATAAACTCTATCGGCAGAGGTAATAAGCCAAATCATGAATGACGGTAAATAATTAACAAATTCATTCACCATTTGGACATTCAAATCTAATACTGTTTGATATGTAACATAATACTAGATAAAAATATTGGTGAACCAGTTGTTTCTTCAAATTCAAAAGAAACAGAAGAAAAGAAGAAAATTTAGAAGACATTCAAGAAAGAAACTTACCGGTAAGTACAAGGTTGGCCATCGAGGTACTGTAGCCGCCCTCATTCTTCACCACTGCCTTCCAATCTCCATCGTCACCAAGCTCCGTGGGTGTGAGCTCCAAGGAGTGCCGCCCCCCACCTTCATCAACCAGGCGTAAGCGGTCACTTGGCTCAACCTTCTGCCCATTACGGTACCAAGACACGGACTGCACCTCAGGCGGGGTCTCCACTGTGGTAATATACATGTACATAAACTCTCCACTGTGGTAATATACATGTACATAAACTCTCCACTGTGGTAATATACATGTATATAAACTCTCCACTGTGGTAATATACATGTACATAAACTCTCCACTGTGGTAATATACATGTACATAAACTCTCCACTGTGGTAATATACATGTACATAAACTCTCCACTGTGGTAATATACATGTACATAAACTCTCCACTGTGGTAATATACATGTATATAAACTCTCCACTGTGGTAATATACATGTATATAAACTCTCCACTGTGGTAATATACATGTATATAAACTCTCCACTGTGGTAATATACATGTACATAACTCTCCACTGTGGTAATATACATGTATATAAACTCTCCACTGTGGTAATATACATGTATATAAACTCTCCACTGTGGTAATATACATGTATATAAACTCTCCACTGTGGTAATATACATGTATATAAACTCTCCACTGTGGTAATATACATGTATATAAACTCTCCACTGTGGTAATATACATGTACATAAACTCTCCACTGTGGTAATATACATGTATTAAACTCTCCACTGTGGTAATATACATGTATATAAACTCTCCACTGTGGTAATATACATGTAATAAACTCTCCACTGTGGTAATATACATGTACATAACTCTCCACTGTGGTAATATACATGTATATAAACTCTCCACTGTGGTAATATACATGTACATAAACTCTCCACTGTGGTAATATACATGTATATAAACTCTCCACTGTGGTAATATACATGTATATAAACTCTCCACTGTGGTAATATACATGTATATAACTCTCCACTGTGGTAATATACATGTATATAAACTCTCCACTGTGGTAATATACATGTATATAAACCTCTCCACTGTGGTAATATACATGTATATAAACTCTCCACTGTGGTAATATACATGTACATAAACTCTCCACTGTGGTAATATACATGTAATAAACTCTCCACTGTGGTAATATACATGTATATAAACTCTCCACTGTGGTAATATACATGTATAAACTCTCCACTGTGGTAATATACATGTATATAAACTCTCCACTGTGGTAATATACATGTATATAAACTCTCCACTGTGGTAATATACATGTATATAAACTCTCCACTGTGGTAATATACATGTATATAAACTCTCCACTGTGGTAATATACATGTATATAAACTCTCCACTGTGGTAATATACATGTATATAAACTCTCCACTGTGGTAATATACATGTATATAAACTCTCCACTGTGGTAATATACATGTACATAAACTCTCCACTGTGGTAATATACATGTACATAAACTCTCCACTGTGGTAATATACATGTATATAAACTCTCCACTGTGGTAATATACATGTACATAAACTCTCCACTGTGGTAATATACATGTATATAAACTCTCCACTGTGGTAATATACATGTATATAAACTCTCCACTGTGGTAATATACATGTATATAAACTCTCCACTGTGGTAATATACATGTACATAAACTCTCCACTGTGGTAATATACATGTACATAAACTCTCCACTGTGGTAATATACAGTGGCGTCACCAGGAAAAAAATTTTGGGGGGCTTTAGCCCCGGGGTGGTGATGGACAAGCGCAGCGAGCCTATCCAGCTGGGGGGTCGGGGGTAATTTTGAAAATTAATCAGTTCCAGGGTAATTTTGAGGCCCAAAAAAGAGAAGAAAGTGGAATTAAGCTTTAATTACATGACACATAAATTAATAGAGTAATTCCATGCATCATACCATATTAACTAAATTTGATAATAATTTGAAGAAAAATTTTATTCTGTTTATACAAAATAATAAAATTGCCATTTTTCTCTCTCCACTAACAAACACAAAGGAATTGCACAATGTATGTTTTTAGTTTGTTTCTCAGTAAGGTTTTATCTTGATAATGAAAAAAATATATAAATATAAACTTACAATATATTCAAGGTATTTCCCTTATTGCACAAAACAGGTACATGGGATACTGTAGTTAAACAGAATAAAGTACATGATCATGATAAAGTAACTAAAAGCCGATTTAACCTGCCTCCCACTGCCTTACCCTGGCTCCCACTGCCTTAACCTGCCTCCCATCCTGTGTTAACCTGCCTCCCGTCCTGTGTTACCCTGCCACCCACTGCCTTACCCTGGCTCCCACTGCCTTAACCTGCCTCCCTCCTGTGTTAACCTGCCTCCCGTCCTGTGTTACCACCCTGCCTGCCCCACTGCCTTAATCTGCCTCCCCTGTGTTAACCTGCCTCCCGTCCTGTGTTACCCTGCCCCCACTGCCTTAACCTGGCTCCCACTGTTTACCTGCCTACCACTGTGTTACATGCCTTTCCCGGTCCCCTGTTTTGCCTACCCTGGACTCCCCTCCTTTACCCTGACTCCCACTGCCTTACCCTGGCTCCCACTGCCTTACCCTGGCTCCCACTGCCTTAACCTGCCTACCACTGTGTTAACCAGCCAAGGTGAATTTCAAGGTTTGTTAGCAAACATATTTCAACATTTAAATGAAACATCAAACCAATTTTTCTATAAAAGTGTGAAAAATAAGGTTTTGCTCTGGCATGGAAAATTGGATAAATATTCCTTTTTATTGTTTTTGGGTAGCAGGCTACTAGCAGCAATTTTGGGGGGCTGAGTCCTTGACTTGGGGGGGCTAAGTCCCCCTTAGCCCCCCCCCGGGGACGCCACTGAATATACATGTACATAAACTTACAACAAAGTACCCTAATGCCACAAAATTATGCAAACACATAAAAACTCATGTACTGATCTTTCAGTATATGCATAGACTGATATACAAGATACCATTAGAACATAAGATAGTCATAAAAAAGCAACCAAAATGTATGCCCATTGTAGTATCAGCATTCATTCAGGTGAGTATCCACATTATTATGTATTCTTTATATTACGGTACTGTATCTCTTTATGTATTCTTATTACTGTATTTACTGATCACCAACGTAACGGTTCGTCTCTCCACGCTAGGATGAAAAGCTAAAAAAAAAAAAAGCAAAAAGTAATAGAAAACAAGAAAGTTATAGGTAACAAATAAACTCTTGCACCGCCGTGTTTCACAAATTAATATAAAGAATCAATATAAAGAATCCATATAAAGAATCCATATAAAGAATCCATATAAAGAATCCATATAAACAATCCATATAAAGAATCCATATAAAGAATCCATATAAAGAATCCATATAAAGAATCCATATAAAGAATCCATATAAAGAATCCATATAAAGAATCAATGTAAAGAATCCATATAAAGAATCCATATAAAGAATCCATATAAAGAATCCATATAAAGAATCCATATAAAGAATCAATATAAAGAATCAATATAAAGAATCCATATAAAGAATGCATATAAAGAATCCATATAAAGAATCCATATAAAGAATCCATATAAAGAATCCATATAAAGAATCCATATAAAGAATCCATATAAAGAATCAATATAAAGAATACATATAAAGAATCAATATAAAGAATCAATATAAAGAATCCATATAAGGAATGCATATAAAGAATCAATATAAAGAATCCATATAAAGAATCCATATAAAGAATCAATGTAAAGAATCAATATAAAGAATCAATATAAAGAATCCATATAAAGAATCCATATAAAGAATCAATATAGAGAATCAATATAAAGAATCCATATAAAGAATGCATATAAAGAATCAATATAAAGAATCCATATAAAGAATCAATATAAAGAATCCATATAAAGAATCCATAAAAGAATCAATATAAAGAATACATATAAAGAATCAATATAAAGAATCCATATAAAGAATCCATATAAAGAATCCATATAAAGAATCAATATAAAGAATCCATATAAAGAATCAATATAAAGAATACATATAAAGAATCCATATAAAGAATCCATATAAGGAATCCAAATAAAGAATCAATATAAAAAATCAATATAAAGAATCCATATAAAGAATCCATATAAAGAATCCATATAAAGAATCCATATAAGGAATACATATAAAGAATCAATATATAGAATCCATATAAAGAATCCATATAAAGAATCCATATAAAGAATCCATATAAAGAATCCATATAAAGAATCCATATAAAGAATCAATGTAAAGAATCCATATAAAGAATCCATATAAAGAATCCATATAAAGAATCAATATAAAGAATCAATGTAAATAATCAATATAAATAATCAATATAAAGAATCCATATAAAGAATCCATATAAAGAATCAATGTAAAGAATCAATATAAAGAATCAATATAAAGAATCAATGTAAAGAATCAATATAAAGAATCAATATAAAGAATCAATATAAAGAATCAATGTAAAGAATCAATATAAAGAATCAATATAAAGAATCAATATAAAGAATCAATATAAAGAATCAATATAAAGAATCAATGTAGAGAATCAATATAAAGAATCAATATAAAGAATCCATATAAAGAATCCATATAAAGAATCAATATAAAGAATCAAGGTAAAGAATCAATATAAAGAATCAATATAAAGAATCAATGTAAAGAATCAATATAAAGAATCAATATAAAGAATCAATGTAAAGAATCAATATAAAGAATCAATATAAAGAATCAATGTAAAGAATCAATGTAAAGAATCAATATAAAGAATCAATATAAAGAATCAATGTAAAGAATCAATATAAAGAATCAATATAAAGAATCAATATAAAGAATCAATGTAAAGAATCAATATAAAGAATCAATATAAAGAATCAATATAAAGAATCAATGTAAAGAATCAATATAAAGAATCAATATAAAGAATCAATATAAAAAATCAATATAAAGAATCAATATAAAGAATCCATATAAAGAATCAATGTAAGGAATCAATATAAAGAATCCATATAAAGAATCCATATAAAGAATCCATATAAAGAATCCATATAAAGAATCAATGTAAAGAATCAATATAAAGAATCAATTTAAAGAATCAATATAAAGAATCAATATAAAAAATCTAGATAAAAAATCAATATAAAGAATCAATATCAAGAATCAATATAAAGAATCAATGTAAAGAATCAATATAAGGAATCCATATAAAGAATCCATATAAAGAATCCATATAAAGAATCCATATAAAGAATCCATATAAAGAATCCATATAAAGAATCAATATAAAGAATCAATATAAAGAATCCATATAAAGAATCCATATAAAGAATCCATATAAAGAATCCATATAAAGAATCCATATAAAGAATCCATATAAAGAATACCTATAAAGAATCAATATAAAGAATCCATATAAAGAATCCATATAAAGAATCCATATAAAGAATCAATATAAAGAATCCATATAAAGAATCCATATAAAGAATCAATATAAAGAATCCATATAAAGAATCCATATAAAGAATCCATATAAAGAATCCATATAAAGAATCCATATAAGGAATCCATATAAAAGAATCCATATAAAGAATCCATATAAAGAATCAATATAAAGAATCAATATAAAGAATCCATATAAAGAATCCATATAAAGAATCAATATAAAGAATACATATAAAGAATACATATAAAGAATCCATATAAAGAATCAATATAAGGAATCCATATAAAGAATCAATATAAAGAATACATATAAAGAATCAATATAAAGAATCCATATAAAGAATACCTATAAAGAATCAATATAAAGAATCCATATAAAGAATCAATATAAAGAATCCATATAAAGAATCCATATAAAGAATCCATATAAAGAATCCATATAAAGAATCCATATAAAGAATCAATATAAAGAATCAATATAAAGAATCCATATAAAGAATCCATATAAAGAATCCATATAAAGAATCAATATAAAGAATACATATAAAGAATCCATATAAAGAATCAATATAAAGAACCAATATAAAGAATCCATATAAAGATTCCATATAAAGAATCCATATAAAGAATCCATATAAAAATCAATATAAAGAATACATATAAAGAATCAATATAAAGAATCCATATAAAGAATCCATATAAAGAATACATATAAAGAATCCATATAAAGAATGCATATAAAGAATCCACATAAAGAATCCATATAAAGAATCCATATAAAGAATCCATATAAAGAATCAATATAAAGAATCCATATAAAGAATCCATATAAAGAATCCATATAAAGAATCCATATAAAGAATCCATATAAAGAATCCATATAAAGAATCAATATAAAGAATCCATATAAAGAATCCATATAAAGAATCCATATAAAGAATCAATATAAAAAATACATATAAAGAATCAATATAAAGAATACATATAAAGAATCCATATAAAGGATCCATATAAGGAATCCATATAAAGAATCAATATAAAGAATCAATATAAAGAATCAATATAAAGAATCCATATAAAGAATCCATATAAAGAATCCATATAAAGAATCCATATAAGGAATACATATAAAGAATCAATATATAGAATCCATATAAAGAATCCATATAAAGAATCCATATAAAGAATCCATATAAAGAATCCATATAAAGAATCCATATAAAGAATCCATATAAAGAATCCATATAAAGAATCCATATAAAGAATCCATATAAAGAATCCATATAAAGAATCCATATAAAGAATCCATATAAAGAATCCATATAAAGAATCAATATAAAGAATCAATATAAAGAATCCATATAAAGAATACATATAAAGAATACATATAAAGAATACATATAAAGAATCCATATAAAGAATCCATATAAGAATCAATATAAAGAATACATATAAAGAATCCATATAAAGAATCCATATAAAGAATCCATATAAAGAATCAATATAAAGAATCAATATAAAGAATCAATATAAAGAATCCATATAAAGAATTAATATATAGAATCCATATAAAGAATCCATATAAAGAATCCATATAAAGAATCCATATAAAGAATCCATATAAAGAATCAATATAAAGAATCCATATAAAGAATTAATATATAGAATCCATATAAAGAATCCATATAAAGAATCCATATAAAGAATCAATATAAAGAATCCATATAAAGAATCCATATAAAGAATCCATATAAAGAATCCATATAAAGAATCCATATAAAGAGTCCATATAAAGAATCCATATAAAGAATCCATATAAAGAATCCATATAAAGAATCCATATAAAGAATCAATATAAAGAATCCATATAAAGAATCCATATAAAGAATCAATATAAAGAATCAATATAAAGAATACATATAAAGAATCAATATAAAGAATCAATATAAAGAATCAATATAAAGAATACATATAAAGAATCAATATAAAGAATCAATATAAAGAATCAATATAAAGAATCCATATAAAGAATACATATAAAGAACCAATATAAAGAATACATATAAAGAATCCATATAAAGAATCAATATAAAGAATCCATATAAAGAATCAATATAAAGAATCAATATAAAGAATACATATAAAGAATACATATAAAGAATCAATATAAAGAATCAATATAAAGAATCCATATAAAGAATCAATATAAAGAATCAATATAAAGAATACATATAAAGAATACATATAAAGAATCAATATAAAGAATACATATAAAGAATACATAAAGAGATACAGATCCACTCCACACCACAACGTTACCTTTGACCATGAACCTGGCCTTCTCCCCGACCTTCACCTTGCGGTCCGCCAGCCGGTCCAGCAACACCGGCAGCGGACCAATGGGTGTGGGGGACCTCTGCTCCTTCCTGGGGACACATCAACACTTGGTACAATATTGAAGAGTGAAGAATATGTGAATCCTACAGGGAGATAAACACTTATACAAAGACTACATAACAGTATCATGTAGTCGTTGATTTTTTATGTGATTATCTGCATGAACCAAGGCAGTATGTTGGAAAGAATAAATGTATGGTGTATCAATTACAAGCTAAACATAAAGGTGAAATAAATGCAAATCAATCAGACCCACATCCATGAGTCAGGAGCAATAAATCAATAATACACAATAAATATAAGCCATGATAGTAATTGAATATCCAGGACAATTATGATGCATCTTGTTTCTTTAGTTTTGCCTCATTATTATTTTTTTCTCTCATTTGTTTATTTCTCTCATTATATTTCCTGACCTGGCAGGTGGCAGGAGCGCGGCATCCCTGGAGATCACCTTGACCCTGGAGGAGGACACGGCACAGCCCATGCAGTTGGAAGCCTCGCAGGTGTAGGTGCCGAGGGAGGTCGGATCGCTGGCGTTGGCCGTGAGGGCAAACACATCCCCTGGAAGTGATTAAAGTTGTAGGAGTCAGACAGAGAGCATTAATGTTGTGTTTGCTTGATTGAAGATAAAATGCAGATAGAATGTTCATAGTTTTGAAAAAAGGAATGGATTACAAACTAATAAAAGTTATCGCCGCAATGGCTTACATACATGCACACAGTCACACATGCACCATTTTTTTCCTCAGCCAATCCCCTCTTTTGTATTATAATCATATATTCGCGACACTGCCCCCTGCTGCCTCGCCCTCTCCTCACCGGCTTTGATCTCAACGCCATCCTTGAACCACTTGAGGACGGGCGTGGGGATGCCAACCACCTTGCACTCCAGGCTGACAGTGCCTTCATCTGTCAGCAGGGCTTCAAGGGCCTCCAGGAAAATAGGTACTCGGTAGCCCTTTGGAACTAGAGGGAGACAAAAAGCAAATAGTAGTGTTGGGGAAATATGTAGAAGTATATGTATGGTAGTCTGCTCAAAGTAACAGGACAAATACATTCCTCTTACTTCTTCCCTTCCAGAATAGGTCAGTAGTAGGAATCTGTAAGCATCAAGGGTAAGTCTGACCTAACTCTGTAGTGTATGCAATGGAAGGGTAAGACATTTGTCAAGGCTAATCATCTGGACAACATACATATATTATATCATATATCTACATATATAACATCATAAAGAAGTGCTTATCAGTGCCTTAAGCAATGAAAGAAATGCAGACTGGGATACATGAATGAAAGTTTCTTCATTAATGATGAGTTAAATTTGCGAGGTAAGTTATGAGTACTACTACCCACATATCTTCCTGAATTATTACTTACAACTGTATCCTATACCAATGATATAAAAACTACAGACTGACCCACCAAAATAAGTTCAAAAAAATGTTAAAGTAAATATGAATATCAACCTAATACATAATGATCAGGCATCAGCCTACCTATCACTCTGAAGGAGGAGGAGCTGGAAGCTTGACCGGAGGAGTTCTCAGCCACACACTTCCATGAGCCCTCATCGGACACACTCAGAGGGGAGATGTCCAGACCAAAGAAGTTGCCCTCATGAAGAATTCGGTAGCGGGGGTCTTGCGTCACCTCCACATAGTTGTGATACCAGAACACCTGCAACACACCCGCCAAGCCATGCTGATACCCGACAGATGGACTCTGACACACAAACACTTACACACAGGTTATCATTTGTGTAAGATGACACATTTCTCCTTTGAAACAATTTTTTACTCAAAGAATAACTGAACAAAGGTCATCCTTCATGTGACTGGCATTTCTGCTGTTGAACCCATCCCGCTGGCTCACCTTGACATCATCGGCGGCCTGTTGGAGCTCCACCAGGAACCTGACGCGGGTCCCAACCTTGGCAGACTGGTCACTAAGAGTTCTCACAAACACTGGTGGCGACTCCACTCCGTTGGCTGTGGCCTTGCTTTCCACTCTTAATGCGACCTTTCCCCGGGCCTGTGAATGTCAGGACACTGTATTACCTGTATCACATTTACTGAAGCAACACAATCTGTTTTCTCTGCTGAGTTCCTGATATTCAAGTGATGGGAAGCTGTGTTGCAAGGTGTCCGGTAAAAGGCAGGAAGGAACAGTACTGATCGCAAGCAAATATCATACATAAATGTTCAGCATTGTGCATTGATGAGACACCCGCATCTTGCCTGGTCCTTGACTGGCTGACAGCAGCAGTAGGGGTTGTAGTGGTAGCATACTTACATTAATCAAATCCATATGCCTTTGTTCCTCAGTTGATATATAGTGAACAGGCAATCAAGAGACGCAGGCAGCTCTAAACTAGAAGTGCAGTACTGAATTTTACTATATGTCACTTTCATCTATAATAATATAAGCGAAAGTGTGTCTGTGTGTGTGTCCGCGATTGGTGCCGCCCCCCGGGCGGAATCCCATCATATGGCACAGTTTTGGAACCGGGTCGACCAGGGGAACATTTTAAGCCCACCTATGGGATGATCCGATCGCTTTTTTTGTTTTTTTTTTTTTTTTTTTTTTGTAGCCTATTAGCGAGAATTGTGAAAAAAAAGTGGGTTGCGAGAATTGAGGAAACCTTGATGTAGGGTGATGGGTAATGGGTGAGTGAATGGGTGGGGTGATGGGTAATGGGTGTGGGGTGATGGGTGAGTGAATGGGTGGGGGGTGATGGGTGATGGGTGAGGGAATAGGTAGGGGGTGATGGGTAATGGGTGAGTGAATGGGTGTGTGATGATGGGTAATGGGTGAGTGAATGGGTGGGGGGTGATGGGTAATGGGTGAGTGAATGGGTGTGTGGTGATGGGTAAGGCATTAATATATACATTTCTACATCCATGATTTCAGGAAAGTTAGAAGGGGCTATCTGGAGAGTCTGTGTTTGGTGGGCCTTTGGCCCACCAAACACAGGTGGTGGGCCCCACCAATAGCCCTCCGCAGGAGCTAGCCAAAAAGTCCGCCCGGAGGGCGGCTTTGCGGCTAGTATGTGTATAAAGCCTTCAAAAGAAAAGCTCACGGGGTCCTTTGAACTGACATTATTCCTTTTTTTCCAGTAGTGATTAACATCTACCAACATCCTAGTCACCTTCCTGGCTATATCTAAGTTCCCTTTTTATCATGCTGCAGGTATATGCAGGCTATACATGATAGCTGTGCATATTTCTTTATGATTAACAACGCTGCAGGAGGTCACGTTTACCTTAAACATCACGTTCTCTTCCTACCAAAAATACCTGGCAGGCAACTTTCATAAGAACATAAGAACATAAGGAAGCTACAAGAGGCCGCGAGACCTACACGAGGTAGTTCCTTTCATATCTCCACGCCTGCCTTTTTCATTTCATGTTGACGTGATCGCCTTCCTGCATGCCTACCTGCTTGTCTTCCCGCCCTACCTGCGTGCCTGTCTTTCCATCCTACCTGCCCGCCTGTCTCCCCGCCCTACCTGCGAGCCGTCCCGCCTGGTGACCACGGCCGTGTATGTGCCCGAGTCCTGGGCGTCGGCGTCGTGGATGACCAGCTGGGCCGAGCGCTGCGTCTGCGTGGCGCTGTACTGGGGACCCTCCAACACGCGCGTGCCCTTCTGCCTGCAACACAAAAAGTACACAGGATTACTCATCAACTTAGTAAATGTGTACCCACCAGGGCATAATACACTAATATATTTTTGTTACCTTGATACAAATCAGTCTTTGTATCTGAATTTGAAAAACACCTAAAAAAGAAAGTAAAAAAATAATTAGCGGTAACTGCGTGTCCGTACTTGTTTATGTCTTCCTGTGTTGAGGCACCGTACACAAAGTGACAATTAAATTTCAGTTTTTTTTACTCAAGTATTACTGAAAACAGGCTTGGAATGTCTTCCTGCTAGAGATGCTAAAATTTAGATGCTAGAAATCATAAGAAATGCGAGACTGCAAGAATTGTCAGTGAAATGCGGATGAAAAGGAGCGTAGAGTTGAACCGTGGTCTCTCGGTGGTCTCTGTTGAACACGTATTGTATTTTCTGTCCACAGCGGCAGGTGGGCGAAAGCAGCTGCAGACACATAGTTCATTGTTAATTTTACACTCACCAGATATCATGATTGTTTTGAATGGTAAGGTGTTGAGCTCTTCACTCTTGCCCCATTGTGTTACATGAACCAGCCTTCCCTTACTCCCTTGCATTATTCAAGCCCAAAGAACAAAGTGACATCCATTGTGTATTAACTCTGATACCTTGGCTGTTTGGTGAGGCTGTTATGGGTTCTCAGAATGGGCTCCCTAACCTTTTGAGTCTAATGTATCTGAGTGGCCTTGAGTCTCCCGCCACCCCTGCTGTCACCACTCATTGTCCCTAAATAAGCTCAGGTGTGTCGTTACTTTTTTTTGTTACCTGAATATACCTTTGGACGTTCCCTCCCTGTCACCTGTTGCTGCCAATGACCACCTGATGATGCTTCTCTCTCTCTCTCTCTCTCTCTCTCTCTCTCTCTCTCTCTCTCTCTCTCTCTCTCTCTCTCTCTCTCTCTCTCTCTCTCTCTCTCTCTCTCTCTCTCTCTCTCTCTCTCTCTCTCTCTCTCTCTCTGCCTCTTCTCTCTCTTCTATCGGTCTCTCTCTCTCTATCAGTCTCTCTCCTCTTCATTGCCCTCCTCTTCTCTCTCCTCTCTCTCTCTCTCTCTCTCTCTCTCTCTCCTCTCTCTCTCTCTCTCTCTCCTCTCTCTTCTCTCAACTAAATATTACTTCTCACACCCCTGCATGAATTTTCTGCCAAAATACTTCATCTTTTTCTGTATAAAATATCTTCTAAAAGTGACAATTAAAGGCCAAGTAAGTATGCAAATAAGCACCGCAATGATTCTTTAGACACACCATTTCTTCTTCATTAACTTGCTCTCCCATCCATCTCTCCTTCGGCGCCAAAACACGCCAGCAAATTTCTCGCCACTTAAACTGAGGCTGCAGGGGGTGGTATGCGGCTTCCACTTGCTGCCTGGTTTTTTTTTAGGCTAACGGGAAGGACAGAGATGCAACGAAGTGTGACAAGCCAGTGACAAAGAGACGCCACATGTTCCGGCAGACAAAAATACGCAACAGTCAGATAAGGAATGCAAAAAACCACACCACAACAATGAGAGAGAGAGAGAGAGAGGAGAGAAAAGAGAGAGAGAGAGAGAGAGAGAGAGAGAGAGAGAGAGAGAGAGAGAGAGAGAGAGAGAGAGAGAGAGAGAGGGAGAGAGAGAGAGAGAGAGAGAGAGAGAGAGAGAAAAGGAGAGAGAGAGAGAGAGAGAGAGAGAGAGAGAGAGAAAAGAGAGAGAGAGAAAGAGAGAGAGAGAAAGAGGAGAGAAGAGAGAGAGAGAGAGAGAGAGAGAGAGAGAGAGAGAGAGAGAGAGAAGAGAAGAGAGAGGAGAGAGAGAGAGAGAGAGAGAGAGAGAGAGAGAGAGAGAGAGAGAAAAGAGAGAGAGAGAGAGAGAGAGAGAGAGAGAGAAGAGAGAGAGAAGAAGAGAAGAGAGAGAAAGAGAGAGAGAAAAGAAGAGACGAGAGAGAGAGAAGAGAGAGAGAGAGAAGAAACGAGAGTAAAAAGAGAAACAGAGTAAAAACAGAGAGAAAGAGAAAACGAGTAAGCAGGAGAAGAGAGAGGAGAGAGAGAGAGAGAGAGAGAGAGAGAGAGAGAGAGAGAGAGAGAAGCAAAAGAGGTGACTCAGTTTGTGCCAAGAATGCCAATATTTTCGATACCAAATGTCGCTTGTGAGGCAAATGTCGCATGGGAGAGAGACAGCGTTGGGTGAGAATGGAGAAGTGGGTTCTTCCTTCTTGCCAGCGACCGGACATCCTCACAGTAAACCATTATATTTCGGGGTCACTGCGGACTATTCTGAGCTAATGACGTGCAGGGGAAGTGACAGAGAGAGGGGAAGGAAGGGAGAGGGAAGCGGCTATACTAAGACGGGCGAGGCGACACGAAGTTAAAACAAGCTCGTGATGACACAAGAGGCTGAGGTGACGTGGCGGTGAAGGTCACTTGATCTTAACTCCTTGAGGCCCAGAACGTAATTTTCATTGTAATTTGGGTATCTTTAGACGATTTTTAGTGATTATAAGCAATGTTTTATAGATATGACCATAGACTACTCTATACTGGACTTGCTACTCATTTTGGGCTATTTCCAGTGGAGGCCAGTTTTGCGATTCCTGCCATTTTCGAACATCACTCCTTTTTCTCTTCCTATGGTTTATCAGTATACATGATATACCGTTATCTTCGTAAATGTTTGTTCTATAATATTATCAAATAAAAAACAGTAAAATACACTAAGGAAATGCCATTATGAGAGACTGAAGAAATATGCATGAACTTAATATTCACTTAAACTCATCGCCATTTAATATTTTGCGAGAAAACATTTTAGATGAAACATATCAATAGAAGCGGATTTTTATTAGCTTTCCATTGATTTTTTTCGTTTTCTGATAAATGTATCAGAACCATGCATAAATTAGCGTTAACTAGAAAAATAACATCATCTATCGGGAAAATTACCCGATTGATGATGTTATTTATTTAGTTAACGCTAATTTATGCATGGTTCTAATTCATTTATCAGAAAACGAAATATATCAATGGAAAGCTAATCAAATTCCGCTTCTATTGATATGTTGCATGTAAAAAGTCTTTACGCAAAATATTAAATGGCGATGAGTTTAAGTGAATATAAGTTCATGCATATTTCTTCAGTCTCATAATGGAATTCCTTTAGTGTATTTTAGTTTTTTATTTGATAATATTATAGAACAAACATTTACGAAGATAACAGTGTATCATTTATACTGATAAGCCATAGTCTACTGTATTCATGGAACACTTTTTTACTTGCCGATCCGATTGATGAGGTTATTTTTTTAGTTAACGCTAATTTATGCATGGTTCTAATTCCTTTATCAAAAAACGAAATATATCAATGGCAAGCTAATGAAAATCCGCTTATATTGATATGTTTCATCTAAAATGTTTTCTCGCAAAATATTAAATGGCGAAGAGTTTAAGTAAATATTGAGGTCATGCATATTTCTTTACTCTCTCATAATGGCATTTCTTTAGTGTATTTTACTATTTTTTATTTGATAATATTATAGAACAAACATTTACGAAGATAACGGTATATCATATATACTGACAAACCATAGGAAGGGAGATGGGGGTGATGTTCTAAAATGTCAGGAATCGCAAAACTGGCCTCCACTGGTCATGGGCGGGTTGGCGCGGGGCACGAGTAGCAAGTCCAGTATAGAGTAGTCTTTGATATGACCTGTTTAGTATCCTTGTCCACTAACTAATTTGGTATATTCAGTTACTTTTCGTAATTTTATGGCTCGACAACATACAATTTTTTATAGTAAAGGAAAGATCTGGGCGTGAAGGGGTTAAGAGGTTTGAGAGTCAGGCACCACCACCACCACCACCACCTGGACATCCCTTAATTGTAATGCAGTGACCCCTTCACGCCCAGATATTTCCTTTGCTATAAAAAATGTATGTTGTCGAGCCATAAAATTACGAAAAGTATCTGAATTTTATATATATACTAAATTAGTTAGTCGACAAGGATACTAAACAGGTCATATCTATAAAATATTGCTTAACTAAAAATTGTCTAATGACACCCAAATTACAATGGAAATTACGCTCTGGGTCTCAAAGGGTTAACCACAGAGTTACAGACCTTTACAGACCTGTCTTTAACTCTGTGGCATTAACTAACACGGTTCGTTTAATCTGTGGCCAAGAGTTAGTAAAAAAAGTAAAATAATATAAGGAGTAGAACATGACAAATAGCTAAGAAAAGAGGGTTAGGTTAAGTAAGAACACACTCTTTCCCCCCTAAGCCACACACACATAAAAAAGACCCTATTTCTCCCTTCCCTCCCACTACACAACCTTTATACAGAATCTTGGCACAAACTCGCAACAAACAGCCAAAAACCAACCATTCACTAACCTGCGACCACTACGACTCCCCAACCAACCATGCACCCCTCCCCTTCACCATGCCTCCCCTAGCCCTACCCCCCCTCTCTCTCTCTCTCTCTCTCTCTCTCTCATCCACATACTTAACTCACCTCATTCAATCACTTTTTTCTCACGACTCATTCATTGTATTCTCATTCTTTTATAATAATTTTTCTCATCTTCATTTCCTTTATTAATCACTTCTTCGTATATTCTCTTTCATTTCTTCGTCTCTCTCTCTCTCTCTCTCTCTCTCTCTCCTCTCTCTCTCTCTCTCTCTCTCTCTTCTCTCTCTCTCTCTCTCTCTCCACCCACCTGGCCACACAGCAGCAGCATTGTTGTCCCATCGGCTCCCTATCTAACCATCCTCGCCCCCGCCGTGTCCTTGTAATGCCACGCTAAGGACGCTAAGGACCACACTTCGTCCTGCCGTGCGTGGGGTCTCATTGCCTCACACGCGCCCTTGCTCTACCCAGGGGCGCCGTATCTTCACAACTGTCATTTAACAACATCTGATTCGAGTTTGTAGAAAGTCCTTCATCTTTATCACTGACCACCACCACTGAGACGATAGTGATGGCCCTACCGTCGCTTGCACATCACCAGTCTATGAATGATGCACAGATACTTTGTTCTTATGCCTGAGTCTTAAGCCACGTTAGGCCTCTTTCACACGCTACGGTTTGGCCCCGTGGATTTTTACGGTCCGACACCGTGAAATTCAGTCGACTGAATATTCCTATGGAGGCCTTCACACGTCACGGTCACGGCACATCTATCGGTCCGGCGCCGTTAGCACCGGGGCGCCCCACTGGAGCCCAAGCTCCATAAATCACGTGGTTCACACATCAACAGCTTTGCCTTGTCACCACCTCTCTTCCTCGCTATGTCCTCACAACGCGAGCTGAGGGAAAGTGTTGCGACTCGATACACTTAGGGTACCTCTATGAGTCTATAAGAGAGGTACTTAATTCTTCTTAATAGAGAGACCCTAGATAAATTTAAAGAGGAGGAGGCGCGTGAAGACCAGGAAAAGACGTGGGAGTATTTCGCCTTTGAATGATCAGGTCTCATCACATCAACTCCTCAACCACGATAAGTACTTGAGGGGAGGTGAGAGGTGTCTTGGAGGTAACATCGCAGTCTCAGGATGTACAATGCTGACACACACATGTACACACACGCTCTTCGCGGATCGTCCCTGCTCCTCCCGAGACTACTTGTTCTTCTGCTTATAACAGGTCTTGAAACACCACGATATTGCAATACACTACGATACCTTCTGAACCACTATAACGGCGCACTTAGTAGATGTCATAAAAATCGAAACACTCGTCACAATAATAATTCCTGCTCAGTACACTCGTTCCTGCGGCGAGAGCCTTGACTTCCCTATGGAGGAGTCCTAAACACCATAACACTGTCTTCTCCGTCTCTCCTCTTCAGCAGGACGCTAGGCACTGCGGTATAAACAAGAGGCTCGGCAACATCCAAAGGTCAGTGGCAGCAAGTGTCAGAGCGACTCACTCATTCCCTTGGCTGAGGTGATGACGGTCGGTGTCCCTCGCCCGACCTTCCCCGCCATGGTGATATAAGCCTGACTCAAAATAAACTACCTGTATATTTTTTCTTCTTCCCCTCGTTCCTTCCCTGTTCCTCGCGTGTTTACCAGAGACATTTAGCTTTCCACGCTCTGTACCTCGGGCGGGAGAGTTCGCGCGGTGACGGAGGCGTTTTAGCAAGGGTGGTGAGAGGAGGAAAGGTGGGTGAGGCGGCGGGAAGACGTGAGTGAGGCGGCGGGAAGACGTGAGTAAGGCGGCGGGAAGACGTGAGTGAGGCGGCGGGAAGACGTGAAGCGAGGGCGCGGAGAGAGGAAGAGGCGCGGGCAAGCACAGTCAGCGGAAAACTGAGATCGGCCTCCGTGAAACCCTACGAGGTGACGCAACAGAGGAGGAGAAGGAGGAGGAAGAGGAGGAGGAAGAGGAGGAGGAAGAGGAGGAGGAGGAGAGGAGGAGGAGGGTACGTAAAGGAATAAAGTGGAAGGGAGAAGGAAAGAATGCGAAGAATGGTGAGAAAAAGATGCTCTGAAGATAGGGAGAGAAGGGTGAGAGTGCAGGGAAAAAGATGAAGAGCAGGGTAGAAGGAAGGTAAATAGGGTAAGTCTACAGGGGGATGAGGCAGGGGGACGCAGGGGTAGGGGAAGAGACAGGGGTAGCAGGGGTAAGGGAAGAGGAAGGGGTAGTAGGGATAGGGGAAGAGGCAGGGGTAAGGGAAGAGGAAGGGGTAGCAGGGGTAGGGGAAGAGGAAGGGGTAGCACGGGTAGGGGAAGAGGCAGGGGTAGCAGGGGTAGGGGAAGAGGAAGGGGAGGCAGGGGTAGGGGAAGAGGCAGGGGTAGCAGGGGTAGGGGAAGAGGAAGGGGGAGGCAAGGGTAGGGGAAGAGGCAGGGGTAGCAGGGGTAGGGGTTGGGTACATCATTACTTACCACAACACCTGCCCAGCTGCCTCACCACTTGCCTTCCCCTTCTCACCTCCCTCTACCCCAACAGGAAGAGGAGGAGGAAGAGGAAGGAGAAGGAGAAGGAAGAGATGGGAGAGAGGATAGAAAGAGAAGAAAAGGAGGAAGAAGGAAAGGAGGAGGAAGAGGAGAAGGAGGAAGGAGAAGAGAGGAGAGAGGAGAAGGAGGAAGAGAAGGAGAAAGGAGAGAGGAAGAGAAGAAGGAGGAGGAGGAGGAAGGAGGAAAAGGAGGAAAGAAGGAAAGGAGGAGGGAGGAGAGAGAGGAGGAGGAGGAGGAGAGGAGGAGGAGGGGAAGAGGAGAAGGAGGAAGAGGAAGGAGGAAAGGAAAAGGAGAAAAGGAAGAGAGGAGGAGGAGGAAGAAGGAGAAGGAGGAGGAAGAGAAAGGAGAAGGAGGAAAAGGAAGGAGAAGGAGGAGGAAGAGGAGAAGGAGGAAGAGGAAGGAGAAGGAGGAGGAAGAGGAGGAGGAGGAAGAGGAAGGAGAAAGGAGGAAAAGGAAGGAGGAGGAGGAAGAGGAAGGAGGAGGAGGAAGAGGAAGGAGAAAGAGTAAAATCTAAGAATGAACTGTATCTAGCGAACGCATGTATATAGATAGGGTCACGAAAAGCAGAAGATCTAAGCTATGAAACAGAAGAAGAAAAGAAGAAGAAATTAAAAGTGTGGAAGGAGGCAGAGGAAATTCGACACAAAGACAAGAAACAATAGAAGAGGAAAGAGGAAATAGAAGAGGAATACAAGAGGAAGAGGAAGTGTTAAAAGACGAACGGGAACGAGAAAGGGGGAAAAATTAAAGGTACAGGAGGAGGAAGAGGAGGATAACCAACATGAAGACTGACAATAAAGACAATTTTTCTCTCCTTCCCGCCATCAGTGCCTTTTTTGTCCACTTTTCCTAACAAGAGAGAGAGAGAGAGAGAGAGAGAGAGAGAGAGAGAGAGAGAGAGAGAGAGAGAGAGAGAGAGAGAGAGAGAGAGAGAGAGAGAGGAAATAGCATATAATACACATGAAAGAAAGGAAATTATAGATCTTAATAGAAAGAAGTAAAGGAGACAGTAAAGTGACCAACAGACATTCTTTCCATTGATGACGCGCGGCAAACTGACCCACGCGATGACAGGCCCCGTGACTGTGTGTGTGTGTGTGTGTGTGTGTGTGTGTGTGTGTGTGTGGCGTCATTCTTCCATAACATGTGACGGACAGGAATAGACTGATGTGTGTTATCTATCCTGCAGGGGGACGAGGGGAAGAGAGGGGAAGAGAGGGGAAGGGGGACGAGGGAAGAGAGGGGAAGAGAGGAAGAGGGGAAGGGAGGGGAAGAGAGGGGGAAGGGAGGGGAAGGGAGAGGGAAGAGAAGGGGAGAGAGGGGAAGGGAAGGGAATAGAAGGGAAATCATGTGTGTGACGTCACTTCTTCATGACACACCAGACGCTCCTCCTCTTCCTTTTCCTCCAGTTTTCTCATTTTACTCCCTTACTTCTTTCTATTTCTATCATTTCCTTTCTTTCATGTGTATAATATGCTATTTCCCTCTCTCTCTCTCTCTCTCTCTCTCTCTCTCTCTCTCTCTCTCTCTCTTCTCTCTTTCTCTCTCTCTCTTGTTAGGAAAAGTGGACGAAAAAAGGCACTGATGGCAGGAGGAAGAGGAAAACCGAAAAATCACAATAAAAGGAAGGAGGGGAGGGGAGGAGAGAAGGAAGGAAGAGAGGAAGGAAGGAAGGAAGGAGGGAAGGAAGGAAGGAAGGAAGGAAGGAAGGAAGGAAGGAAGGAGGGAAGGAAGGAAGGAAGGAAGGAGGGAGGGAAGGAAGGAAGGAAGGAAGGAGGGAAGGTAGGAAGAGAGGAGGGAAGGAAGGAAGGAAGGAAGGAAGGAAGGAAGGAAGAAGGACGGAAGGAAGGAGGAAGGAAGGAAGGAAGGAAGGGAAGGAAGGGAAGGAAGGAAGGAAGGGAAGGAAGGAGGGAAGGACGGAAGGAAGGAGGGAAGGAAGGACGGAAGGAGGGAAGGAAGGAAGGAAGGAAGGAAGGGAAGGAAGGAGGGAAGGACGGAAGAAGGAGGGAAGGAAGGACGGAAGGAAGGAGGGAAGGAAGGAAGGAGGGAAGGAAGGAAGGAAGGAAGGAAGGAAGGAGGGAAGGTAGGAAGGAAGGAAGAAAGGAGGGAAGGAAGGAAGGAAGGAAGGAAGGAAGGAGGGAAGGAAGGAAGAAAGGAGGGAAGGAAGGAAGGAAGGAGGGAAGGGAGGAAGGAAGGAAGGAAGGAGGGAAGGAAGGAAGGAAGGAGGGAAGGAAGGAGGGAAGGAAGGAAGGAAGGAAGGAGGGAAGGAAGGAAGAAAGGAGGGAAGGAAGGAAGGAAGGAGGGAAGGGAGGAAGGAAGGAAGGAAGGAGGGAAGGAAGGAAGGAAGGAGGGAAGGAAGGAGGGAAGGTAGGAAGAGAGGAGGGAAGGAGGGCCAGATGGAGTTTGTCTGGTGATGAGGAGGAAAGGTTTATACAGACTTCCCTCCACGCCCCTCCATTCCTCTCTCTCTCTCTCTCTCTCTCTCTCTCTCTCTCTCTCTCTCTCTCTCTCTCTCTCTCTCTCTCTCTCTCTCTCTCTCTTCATCTCCCCCTCCGACCCAGAGTAAATAACCACATGACCACACACACACACACACACACACACACACACACACACACACCACACACACACACACACACACACACACACACACACAAAGAAAAAAAACCCATCACAAAAATTACCACAAAAATGAACAGCTACTACTACTACTACTACTACTACTACTACTACTACTACTACTACAACTACTACTACTACTACTACTACTACTACTACTACTACTACTACTACTACTACTATTACAACCCAGAAAAAATCTAAAACACTCCAGATTCACGTGGAAAATACCAAATACTGTAAATTTCAACATTATTTTTTTCACTACGTGTCTAAGTATATTTCAACATCCTCCTTATTTTCGCCAACAACTCCTGTACTACCCTACATTTCCCAGCCTTTTCTGCCCCACCCCCCTCTAGACCCCCCTCCCCAATGAATGTAGGGGAGGGGGTCTATATTTAGCACAAAAAGATAAATATTTGGACGAAAGGAATCTCTGTGGTCCTGTGTGAATGTGGGTCAAATAATGGGTATTGTGACAGAGTGGGGCAGTGTGACATTTTTTTGAGGGAAAGAGTGGACTGCTGGGCCTAAATGACTGAAACGGTGATGAAATGGTGTATACATGGAGGAGGAATACAAAGGAATACAAAGGAAACACAAACAGCAACAGACCGATAGGTCCTTACAAGACTGTTTGCTTTAACTACACTACACTAACTAGATAATAAGAGAGAAAGGATAGGAAGTAGAAGGCTCCTCCCCACCCACCCATCCCTCCAGCCGAAGTTGGCCGGAAAAGAAGTGATACCATGCAATATAGAAAAACTGCATGGAATTTGTGAGGAGGAGGAAGGAGGAGGAGGAGGAGGAGGAGGAGGAGGAGGAGGAGGAGGAGGAGGAGGAGGAGGAGGAGAGGAGGAGGAGGAGGAAGAGGTGGAGAAGGAGGAGGAAGAAGCGGAAAAAGAGGAAAAGAGGCGGAGGAGGAGGAGGGGGAAGAGGCGGAAAAAGAGGAGGAAGATGCGGAAAAGGAGGAGGAAGAAGAGGTGGATGAGGAGGAATAACAGATACCAGATGCCCTCTTGATCGATGAGCCACTTGAACAGGTAAACAACGTGTGATAGAACAGGTATAACATGGCCCAAGGAGGAGGAGGAAGAGGAGAAGGAGGGGGAGGAAGACACCATCACCACAATCACTATCATCACCACTAACCAAAGAACTATTACTCTCATCACTACTACTATTACTATACCACCACTACCATCATTATCACCACTACAGGCATCACATAAGTACACCAAATCTCGGTAAAACAACAAAAAACTCAATCCATTTAATTTCCTTCCAAAGAGGATAAAAGACGGAGAAAGGGAAACAGATATGAGCAGAAGAGAGAGGACAGACATGAAGGTGAGAATGGGAGGGAAAGGGATGAAACAAGGGGAACAGGGGAGAGGAGAGGGACGGAGGAGGAGGAGGAAGAAAGAGAGGCAAGAGAAGGGAGGAGAGGGAGAGAGAATGAGGTTGCCAAGTTTACCTCTTTGGGCAAAAAATTCTCACCATGTCTTCCTCAGCATCCCGTAGCGTCACCATCAACACCATGTTACTCATCACTCATCACTCATCACTCACCATCACACCCCCTCATCACCGTCTCTCATCTCCTTCCCTGCTTCAACACCCTTCATTCATCATCACCCTCCACCTTCCATCACCACCACCACCACCACCACCACCACTACGATTCGGCATCATCATCAAATTCATCACCATCACATCATTAGGGGATTAATTAATAGAGATATGTTAAAAGTGTAGATATTTAGACACGGAAGGAAGGAAGGAAGGAAGGAAAGAAGGAAGGAAGGAAGGAAGGAAGCAAGGAAGGAAGGAAGGAAGGAAAGAAGGAAGAATGGAAGGAAGGAAGGAAGGAAGGAAGGAAGGAAAGAAGGAAGGAATGAAGGAAGGAAGGATGGAAGGAAACAAGGAAGGAAGGACAGGCAAGAGGGAAGGATGGAAGCAAGGAAGGAAGGAAGGAAAAGAGGTGAGGAGGTTAGAACATAATTGAGTGGGAAGGACAGAAGGAAGGAAGGAAGGAAGGAAGGAAGGAAGGAAGGAAGGAGGAAGGAAGGAAGGAAGAGGTAGGAACGAAGGAAGGAAAAGAGGTAATCAAGTCAGAGCATGAATGAGAGAATGACAGAAAGAAGGAAGGAAGGAAGGAAGGAGGGAGGGAAAGAAGGAAGGAAAGAAGAGAGGGAAGGACGGAGGAAGGAAGAACAAAAATGAGAGCAACACGTCTAAACATGATTGAAGGACAGCAAGAATGAAGAAAGGTAGGAAAAAAAAAAGAGATTACGAGATGACAACGGATGATGATAGAACGTTATGGTGGAAAGGCAAAAATGAAGTGAAGGATTGATGAAGATGAGTGAAGGGAGTAGTGCATAAAAGTGACATGATGGGGATGAGTGAATGATGAATGGAGAGGAGGGGAGAGAGTGGAGAGAGTGAGGATGAATGAGTGGTGTGAGGGAAAGGATATACATTGAGGCAGGTGATGGGTAAGTGATGAGAGAGAAGAGAGAGAGGAGAGAGAGAGAGAGAGGAGAGAGAGAGAGAGAGAGGAGAGAGAGAGAGAGAGAGAGAGAGAGAGAGAGAGAGGAGAGAGAGGAAGAGAGAGAGAGAAGAGAGGAGAGAGAGAGAGAGAGATACTAAGATAAGATACTTTGATCCTATCTAGACACTTTGCAAGTACCAACTACAAGGTTATTGACTATACAAAGCGCCACCACGCCAGGACGAACTTGGTGGGCTCGAACCGAAACGAATGCAGGGACGCTACATTCGAAGCCCCCAGCTCTACCAACCGAGCCACCCTGACGGGTAGAGAGAGAGAGAGAGAGAGAGAGAGAGAGAGAGAGAGAGAGAGAGAGAGAGAGAGAGAGAGAGAGAGAGAGAGAGAGAGAGAGAGAGAGAGAGAGAGAGAGAGAGAGAGAGAGAGAGAGACGAAGAAATGAGTGTGAATAAACGAAGAAGTGATTAATAAAGGAAGTGAAGATAGAAAAATGATAATACAAGAATGAGAATACTGTGAATGAGTCGTGATAAATGAAGTGATTGAATGAAGTGAGTGAAATATATGAATGAAAGGAAGAGATGAAAAATGATATAATGTAATGAGAGGTAGTGGATGAATAGGGAGAAGAGGAGGAGGAGGAAGTGGATGTTGATGAAGAAGATGAAGTGGATAAAGGTGATGATGACAAAAGTATGAAGAAGAATGGAAAAAAAGAAGAGGAAGAGGAAGTTGATGAAGATGGCAAGAGGGAAGGATGGAATGAATGTATGAATGAATGAATGAATGAAGGAAGGAATGAAGGAAGAAAGGAGGGAAGGAAGGAAGGAAGAACTGAACGAAGAAAGAGGTGAGGAAGTCAGAGCATGAATGAGAAAATGACAGAAGGAAGGAAGGAAGGAAGGAAGGAAGGAAGGAAGGAAGGAAGGAAGGTAGGAAGGAAGGAAGAAAAGAAGGAAGGAAATGAGGTAAAGAAGGAAGGAAAGAAGAGAGGGAAGGAAGGAAGGAAAGAAGGAAGGAAATGAGGTAAAGACGGAAGGAAAGAAGAGAGGGAAGGAAGGAAAGAAGGAAGGAAATGAGGTAAAGAAGGAAGGAAAGAAGAGAGGGAAGGAAGGAGGAAGGAAGAACAAACATGAGGAAAACACGTCTAAACATGATTGAAGGACAGCAAGAATGAAGAAAGGTAGAGAGATGGATAAAGACAAAAGTATGCGAGGAAGAATGGAAACAGAGAAGAGAAAGAGGAAGTGGATGAAGGTGAAGTGGATAAAGCTGATAATGACAAAAGCATGCGAGGGAGTGGAAAAGAATGAGTTTCAAGCTAAGATAAGTATAGATAGAGTAAGATAATAGATAAGATAGTAAGATAATAATAAAATAGGGTATAAGATAATAAGATAAGGTAAGATAATAATAATAATAATAAGATAGATAAGAGTAGATAAGGAAAAGATAAAGATAAGTACAGTACTCACCATGCTATCTTCGTTGGATGGACGTTGTCGAGGGTGACCGCCAGAACCGCATCGCCACCCGCCGCCACCACCACCGCCTCCATCCGTGGCTTCACCAAGGCTGCGGAGGAACACACGTCACAGGGAGTCATAATAATACTAGAATCACAAACTAAACTAGAATCATAATACAAACTACTAGAATCACACACACACACACACACACACACACACACACACACACACACACACACACAAATTTTTGAAAAAAATTGTTGAAAAAAAAGTTTAGAAAAAAAATTCTTGAAAAAAACATGTTCTTGCAAAAAAAAAAAAAAATAGAAAAAAATAATGTTCTTGAAAAAAAATTTTCTTGTAAAATTATTGAAAAAAAAATTCTTGAAAAAAAAATTCTTGAAAAAAAAGAAAATGTTCTTGAAAAAAATTGTTCTTAAAAAAAATATATTCTTGAAAAAAATGTTGAAAAAAAATGTTCGTTGTAAAAAAAAAAGTTCATAAAAAAAGTTCTTGGAAAAAAATATTCTTGTAAAAAAATGTTCTTGAAAAAAAATGTTCTTGAGAAAAAAAAGTTCTTGAAAAAAAGTTCTTGAAAACAATGTTGAACTTTGAAAGAAAATGTTGAACTTAGAAAAAAAATGTTGAACTTGAAAAAAATAATTGACCACGGAAAAAAAATATTGAACTTGGAAAAAAAAAATCAACTTGAAAAAACCAAAATGTTGAACTTGGAAAAACACACACACACACACACACACTCCATAGTGTAAGGGTTAGCACGCTCGGCTCACAACCGAGAAGTCCCGGGTTCGATTCCCGGGCGGAGCGAAGACAGACGGGCGGTCTTCTTAAATCCCGAGCCCTGTCCACCCAGCAGTGAATGGGTACCTGGTGTTAGCCGGGGGCTTGTGACCCGCCTCCCGGGGTGGTGGCTTCGGCCAACACTAAAGATGAATGAGAAAAATAAATGTTGATATGGAGACGGGGCCATACGAGCGTTGCTCTGGCCCTGTAAAATACAACTAGATGAATAACACACACACACACACACACACGCCGTACGTAAACATACAAAAAGACATTAATAATATAATGTAAACATGGCAAAATGAAAGAAAAACTCAACAAAATAATATTGAAAACTTTTGTTCCTATGCAGAGGTCCTAAATCTTCCCACCTATCTTCACTGTTTTTGTTGTGCATCTATAAATGTGAATGAGAACCCAACACAATGCTATCTTGCCGAGGCGAGGGAATTAACAGGGAGTTGTTGTGGCCGCAGACTCACACACACACACACATATTAGCTCGCCAATTCTTCTGATGGCATGACCTTGAAAGCTCGGCGGCCAAGGTTTGTGGAAGCGGCTGGCGGAGCGGCTGTCGCGGTGGTTAGCCAGTCTGTACTATATATGACGGAGCGCAGGCACTTTGTTTTGAGTGTTGGGAAGAATTATGGAGGTGTAACAGCATGAAGAAACTATACCAATGTAAAATCATGGGAGTATGAAGCAAGTGGGGCATCGGAAATAGCAGCAATATGACCTCACTCTCATTGAAGTGAAGCCCAAAAGTTGTGCCCAGTGTACCTCAGCGCACGACTGAACGTGTTGAGGAACTTGAGGGGCGCTTGGCCAGTCCCTTAGCGGCAGCGGCATAGCGGGGCGCAGGTGTATAGGCAGACAGTATCCGAAATAGATGCAAAACTGGAGCACTGAGTCGCTGGTGCCAAAGCAAGAGTAAGGCTAGGCAATATACAATGGAGAGTTGTGACGTGGCAGAAGCCGTGGAGGCAGTCTTTATGAATGCTCCTTTCATTGATGTTTCTTAACCGCTTGAGACCCAGAACGTAATTTCCATTTTAATGTGGCTACCAATAGACGATTTTTAGTTAATATAAGCAATATTTTATAGATATGACCTGTTTAGTATCCTTGTCCACTAACTAATTTCGTATATTCAGTTGCTTTTCGTAATTCTATGACTAACAACAGACGATTTTTTATAGCAAAGGAAAGATCTGGGCGTGAAGGGGTTAAAAGTAGAGATGTTACAAAGTTGTGATGCGTGTTGAGGTGGCTTATGGATCCAGGCTCACCATTAGTAAACTCGAACACCATGAGCTCTTCTACAGTACCTAGGTAACATCCTCTCATTTTGGGGCACGACCTCTCACGCGTTTGATGTCACACGAGGCTGGTTTTAAGACATTGATAACCCCTTGAGGCCCAGAACGTAATATGAATTGTAATTTGGGTGCCATTAGACGATTTTTAGTGAATATAAGCAATATTTTATAGATATGGCCTGTTTAGTATCCTTGTCGACTATCTAATTTGGTATATTTACGTAGTTGTTTTTCGTAATTTTATGGCTAACAACAGACACTTTTTTATAGCAAAGGAAAGATTTGGGCGTGAAGGGGTTAACAGACGGACAGCGGAACAGGTAAAATAAAGATGACACTCTGACATGACAGAAACCTATTTCTGTTTAACCGCTCAAACTAAAGTGGCGACGATACACAAAGTTTCGCCTCTTAACCCCTTCACACCCAGATCTTTCATTTGCTATAAAAAATCGTATGTTGTCGAGCCAAACTACGAAAAGTAACTGAATACACCAAATTAGTTAGTTGACAAGGATACTAAACAGGTCATATCTATAAAATATTGCTTATATTCACTAAAAACCGTCTAATGGTACCCAAATTACAATGGAAATTACGTTCTGGGCCTCAAGGGATTAAATCAAAACTTCCTGACAACCTTCAACAACTCACGTTTCCTTTTGTGGTGAAAGTGTGAACAGAAACGTCTAGTCAGAGTTACGACTGCATTAGCCTCAATAGAATCACTGCTGGCACCCAATCCTTCCGCCTACCACATCCACACTCGCCTACCCACATCCACACTCCGCCTACCCACATCCACACTCCGCCTACCCACATCCAGTCATGCCCGCTTATGACCGCTCCACCCACCCACCACACACTGCCCACATGACTCCACACAGGCAGGGGGGGAAGGCGTGATAAAGATCGGCAATGGAATGCTCAACTCATCCACTATTCATACATGTTCATTCATCCACTTCCTCCACAACACCCCTAACTTATACACACACACACACACCACACACACATCCTGATGCCAACCACGAAGACCACCACCACAACAACAACAACAACAGTAACAACAACAATAATAATAACAATAGCGCCAATATTGATCATGGATAAAAGTATATATATAATAACAGAAAAATAATGATAATTTGAAAAATAAATCACATTCCGATTGATATAAAAATTATCCTTGCGATATGGATAAAGAATTTGATCTCTCTCTCTCGCTCTGCATTCCCCCCTCCGTCCTTCTCTCCCTTACTTTCTTCGCATCATTTTCTGCACCTCTCTCTCTCTCTCTCTCTCTCTCTCTCTCTCTCTCTCTCTCTCTCTCTCTCTCTCTCTCTCTCTCTCTCTCTCTCTCTCTCTCTCTCTCTCTCTCAGTATAATATTTTACGTAACTGCCAAAATGTTTTCGCCCATACGTCACGATGGAAGACGGAGTGCATTCAATAATTTCTTACGTGGCCACCGCAAACACCCCCCCCCCACACACCTTACACACCCACACCCACACACCCACCCACCACCACACCACACACACACCCACCACACACACACCCACCCCACACACACACCCACATACACAGTTACACACCCACCCACACACACACACACCCCACCCACACACCCACACACACACAAACCCTTACATACATTACACTTGAACACAACAACAACCATTCACTTAATAAACCCCACATATTATACATAACAAAATGCACAATAAATTACCTTCAGAGCCATAATCACACAACAAAGACTCACGACCTGCAGTCACCCACACCCCATCATCACCCACGGCTTGCAGTCACCCACACAAACACACACACACATTTCATAATTATGCATGCAAATCTATCTAGAAAAAAAAATTGGTATCCTATTCTCGCCCGTCAACAAGGAAGTTTTATTATTATTGTTTCTCCCTTAATGTTGTGGTTCTTAATATAGCCGCAGCTCTGCCCACCTGCTGCCTCGTGTAAATAAACCGCGATGAGGAAGCTGTCACTGCTCACTCCTACACAGCACCGCGGCGGCCACACAACGATAACATGTGCACTGACACACGATCAAGCTCTTTCAAGTTCAAGCCAAGAACCTTATTATTATTTATACATTACAGTAAGCTGTAAAATGTTCTCCTCGTAATTTGAAGCCTGCACCTTTCCTCATAGTAGTATCACCGGTACTTCTCATTAACCCTTTCACGCCCATATCTTTCCTTTGCTATAAAAAATTGTATGTTGTTAGCCAGCAAATTAAGAAAAGTAACTGAATATACCAAATTAATTAGTCGACAAGGATACTAAACAGGTCATATCTATAAAATATTGCTTATAATCATTAAAAATCGTCTAATGGTACCCAAATTAGAATGGAAATTACGCTATGGGTCTCAAGGGGTTAAATTCCAGCCAAGAACCTTATTTTTTCTCTTCTTTGCCTCTTAAAATAGTCATGGATTGAAAGGTTATATTTGTGCAACGAATGAATGTCAAACCAATGTAGCCTCACTTCCTTTCAGATATCTTGAAGACGTTAATTATATCTACGTCATTTCTGTATAAGTCTTCCATTGCTATTACTGCTATAGCTATAATGAAAGATTTCTATTTGTTTCTGGTAAAGTTATGATTTATACAACTTTTTGAGGAACATTCGAATTCCTCATAACGTATCATAGGTTCTTATTGTATAGGGCAGTGGTTCTTAACCTGGGTTCGGTGAGCCAGTCTAAGGGGTTCGGCGGAGAGCCTCCGAAAAACTTTGCAATTGTTTATTATTGTAATGCCGGATTATTCAAGTTATACGCGAAATTAACGTAAATTCAAGTAATTCTTTGGAGAGAGTTATGTGTGTATGTGTTCGCCCGCCTCTCTCCCTTCCGAGCAGTGGCGTATATGAGGGGGGGGGGGCACTCAGTCATGGCCCCCCTTTTGTCCCAAAGGAATCAAAATTGCTTTGCCACTGAATATCAAATTAGTGCAATATATTCCTTCTAAGGCCTCAAAATACCCCTAAAATTGCTTGATATTAAAAAAAAATCCTCACACTTCGCTTACCCCAACCCCCCTTAAAATAATAGTGGATTCACCCCTGTGCCCCTCCCCCCCCTCTCCAAAGACCTATATACGCAACTGTTTCCGAGTCCTTCATTCTTTCTTATTATCCAAATATACTTTTGAATTTTGAGGCAATTTTTATTTAATTTTTATATCAATTAAGATGGAATTTATTCTAATACTCATCCAAATATACTCCTGAATTTTGAAGCAAATTTTCTTAAATTTGTGGTTTTTTTCTCCCATATTTGAGGGGTTCGGCTAGTGTGCGGACGTTTTCGTTAGGGTTCGGCGCCTCTGTAAAGGTTAAGAACCACTGGTAGAGGGACAGACACTCTAATGTTAGATCCGCAGTCACTTGGATGAAAATACAAGTTAAAGATAAAAGATAAAAGTTCTCCTTGCATTCTTGTTGACAGAAATAAAAGTAATATTTGCGGTGCTACCAAATCGTAAATTCTATAGTTTCGATACCTTCTTCTCCTCCTCCCTTCCCCTCATTCCTAATTCACGCACTTCACACACGGTATTCGAGGTTACGAACACGGAAGACACGACCCCCGCACGTGACTCTGAAGGACACGACCCCCGCACGTGACTCTGAAGGACAAGAAACCTTAATGTGGACAGAACGATATTATTCCCCTGAAAACCGTACCACTAAAAACAACA
>JACEEZ010008722.1:296317-323817 GCA_016584305.1 Chionoecetes opilio
TAAGAATAAATACAAAGTCCCACAATACTGATGCATTTTTTTCCATTTTTCCTCTTTTTTGCCTTTTTTCTTTTGTTTCTCTATACTTTTTCAATCTTTCCTTCCTTCATTCATTAACTCCTTCCTTGTCTTCCTTCCCCTATCTCTCCTGTCTCGTGATTGTCATAAGAAAGATTCAAACTTGTGGCGCGACTCTCCATCGTATAGTGTGTCTAGCAAAGTAACTAGATCTAATACAATAAATACATAACTAAACTAAACTAAAACTAAATAAATTAACTAAATTCATTAATATATTAGTTACTTTGGTGTATAGGAGCGAGGTCTTACACGTTAAACAGCAGCCTCGCCTATTATCACAGGGCCTATTAATTAACCCCTTGAGGCCTATAACGTTATTTCCATTGTAATTCGGGTACCATTAGACGATTTCTTAGTGAATATAAACAATATTTTATAGATATGACCTGTTTAGTATCCTTGTCCACTAACTAATTTGGTATATTCAGTTACTTTTCGTAATTTTATGGCTCGACAACATACGAATTTTTATAGCAAAGTAAAGATCTGGGCGTGACGGAGTTAAACATCCTGTCACGAGTCATAACAAGATCAAGAGTGAGGACAGACAGCTGGGTTGGGAGGAGAAACAGATGACCTCAAAACGAGCACGGGAAAACTATTAACCCCTTCACGCCCAGATCTTTCCTTAGCTATAAAAAAATGTCTGTTGTCGAGCCATAAAATTACGAAAAGCAGCTGTATATACAAAATTAGTAAGTGGACAAGGATGCTAAACAGGTCATATCTATAAAATATTGCTTATATTCACTAAAAATCGTCTAATGGTATACTCAAATTACAATGGAAATTACGTTCTGGGTCTGAAGGGGTTAATGAGATATCAGAGCTGGGCAGTATTTAAATACATTTGTATTTAAATACGTATTTAAATACATTTGTGTATTTAGAAATGTACTTATAAATACATTGGTTGTCATGTATTCAAATACAGTATTTAAATACTTTATGAGTATTTAAATACATTGTATTTAAATACTTATAATATAAAAATGTAAATACTTTTTTATCAGTTAATTTGGCCATAAACCCACCCAACTATCTGGCAACCCCGATGTAATAGTGAACCAGTGCTTCCTCTTTCAAGGAAATGTCCTGATTTGAAGGAAATCTAGGCCTGAGAAGGAAATATCTAAGGAAACCCAAAATCTACGGAAATCGTAAGGAAATCCATTTTTTTCGAACATGTTAGAATGTATGTGTATTTAAAATGTATTTACAAATGTATTTAAATACAATTGATGTATTTAGTATTTAGTATTTAAATACATTCGTAAAATGTATTTAGTATTTAGTATTTAAATACATTCAATGTATTTAGTGCCCAGCTCTGTGAGATAGTCACTTCCTTACCATCATCCTCCTTCTCACACGGCTATGGGAGGGAAAAGGAGGGGAAAGGAGGGGAGGGGAGTAATCACACGTTCACTCCCTCAACGTCCCCTCCTTGTCACCGTTCCTGCCCCCCCTCCTTCCCCCCTACCTTTGCCTCTGTGACTCACCGCCCACCTGTACCATACCTGAGCCCTGTTAATGAGTCTCTCACCTGTCACCCTCCCCCCCCCTCACACCTCATCACCTCACCCCTTCCAACCCTCTCGTGCGGGATATTATATGAATGAGGGTGTAATTGAGGAGGAGGAGGAGGAGGAGGAGGAGGAGGAGGAATTTCAACTACAATAGAAACAACGACTATTTGCATTGCCCCTCTCTCTCTCTCTCTCTCTCTCTCTCTCGCTCTGCATTCCCCCCTCCGTCCTTCTCTCCCTTCCTTTCTTCGCATCATTTTCTGCACCTCTCTCTCTCTCTCTCTCTCTCTCTCTCTCTCTCTCTCTCTCTCTCTCTCTCTCTCTCTCTCTCTCTCTCTCTCTCTCTCTCTCTCTGCATTCCCCCCTCCGTCCTTCTCTCCCTTCCTTTCTTCGCATCATTTTTTGCACCTCTCTCTCTCTCTCTCTCTCTCTCTCTCTCTCTCTTTTCTCTCTCTCTCTCTCTCTCTCTCTCTCCTCTCTCTCTCTCTCTCTCCTCCCTGTACCTTATCCCCCATTCCTCGTGTCTCCCTATACCCTTCCTCCTATCATACTCACGGCCCCGCCCTCTCTCTCCCCTTCCCACGCCCTTCCCTCACCTTCACTTCCCCTCGGACCCCTCCCCCCACTACCCTCACGTGTTATCCAAATCTACACCTTTACGATCACTTTCTCGCCTCCCCTCACCTTCCTCTCCCCTCTCATCATCGCCCATAATATCCTCGTATATTACTTATTTTTTTACTACTCTGCCTCAACCCATTCTTTCCCCTCTCCTTTCCCTTTATTTTAACTTGCCCTACTTTCACACTCCCCTCTTCCCCTCACTCCCCACTTCTCCCCTCACTCCAGGGAACACCAGACCTGGAGTTGAGGCGTCTGCTGGGGTGAACTAATTATATACTCCTCCACACATCACGTTCCCCTCTTTCCCCTCTCTCCCCTCTAACCCTTTACCCCCTCCCCTCTCCCACCTTCATCTTACACCACAACCCAAATCTCCCCTTGCTTTCCCCTCTCGCTTACATACACTAACCTCAGACCTGCTGCTCGTACCCCTCCCTCCCCTCTTTCACTATTCTTCCCCTCGAACTGAGACGCCTGTACTGTACTCCACATTGCCTTGAAAACCTTACAACAGAACCTTTCTTTATCCACATCGCCTTGAAAACCTTAGAACAGAAGCTTTATCCACATTGCCTTGAAAACCTTACAACAGGAGCTTTATCCACATTGCCTTGAAAACCTTACAACAGGAGCTTTATCCACATTGCCTTGAAAACCTTACAACAGGAGCTTTATCCACATTGCCTTGAACATCTTACAACAGGAGCTTTATCCACATTGCCTTGAAAACCTTACAACATAACTTTTATTATCATTATCCTTATAGGTGTAAAGTTATTGTGGTCTCATGTCGGTCTTAGCCATATAAAACGTCATCAACTTTCCTTATATTTTGATAGATAACTATTCGATATTCTTAACCCTTTGAGGCCCAGCACGTAATTTTCATTGTAATTTGGGTACCATTAGACGATTTTCACGAATATAACCAATATTTTATAGATATGACGTGTTTAGTATCCTTGACCACTAGCTAATTTGGGATATTTAGTTACTTTTTTGTATTTTAATGGCTAACAACAGACGATTTCATAGAGCAAAGGAAAGATCTGGGCGTGAAGAGGTTACAAAAAAGTTTATATATATTGAAGACTGAGATCGAACCCAGAGACCTCCGGACCAGCCAAGGAGTCAGGCGTCTCTCAAGGAAAGGTTTACTAATACTTTGGAATATGTAGATGTAAACAATTTGGGCAATGGGGACATGGGAGCTTTCTTTACGACGTGGTGTGGTGCAGTTCACTTGAGATAAAAATAAAAATAAAAATGAATAAAATAGAATAAAAATAGATAGAATAAAGAATAGAAGAATAACAATAATAAAAAAAGAGTACAAATGAATAAAAAATAAAAAATAAAATAAAGAATAAAACAGACGTGTAATAAGAGATAGAGGAACTTACGAGGGTTTTTTAGGCCTAGCTCAAACCTGTGACAAAAACTGTGTGTGTGTGTGTGTGTGTGTGTGTGTGTGTGTGTGTGTGTGTGTGTGTGTCCCCTTCTCCCCCTCTCACCATTAATAGAAGCGTTTTTCTAAACCTATTCTTTTCAATGACTTATATTTAGCCTGACAATGCCTTTTTTCTTCCCTGTCATATTGTGAACAGCTGGCATCCCTAACGACCCCGCAGCGCCTAGACCCCCCCCCCCCATCTCCCACCATACCCAGTACACCCCAGCCCCCCCCCCCCCGCACCCAGCACCCCCCCCCCCCAAACCAGCACACCCCATCCTACCCATCACACCCAATCCCCCACCCACCACACCCCATCCCCCACCCCCCATCCCCCACCCCACCCAGCACACCCCATCCCCCACCCCACCCCCCACCCAACCCAGCACACCCCACCCCATCCCCCACCCAGCACACCCCACCCCATCCCCCACCTACCCCACCCATTCCCCCTCACCGTGCCTATGATTACCTACCCTCTAAGGCTATATTCTCCCATACACATAACTCCCCTATTTTTCACTGTGCTACGCCAGTGAAAAGTATGGCAAAGGTCATACACACTCTCTCTCTTTCTCTCTCTCTCACCCTTTTTTCCTCCCCTAGCTCTTTGCCTTCATACAGACACAGCCCTCCACTGCTCTCTGCATAACACACTGAAACACTGTAAGGGCGTCCAAATACATGTATAGGCTGCCAAAACATGTCTTATACTGGCTTTCTAAAGGGATGAAGGGCGATACACGAAACACAAAAGAAAGAAAAGGATGATGAGAAGGGAAGGAAAAGAAGATAAAAATTAAAAACACTGAATCTTTCCAAATCTCATAATCCCTCGGCCCTTTTTTTCCCTTTGCGTCTGTTCTTTCCTCGAGTTGTCAAGTGGGCGGAGGTGCTCCATTCTACCTGGCAGGGGCGCCGGTACGTATAGCAGGTTGTGTGTGTGTGTGTGTGTGTGTGTGACGTCATCCACGCTACACCTGTCCACCGAGCGCCACATTCTACACGTCTGTCTTTACTGGTATTAACAAGGGCGTGTTGGCATCCCGCCCTCCTGTGCTGCTCTGACGAACGAGGTGTTTTCTCTCTCTCCTTCAAATAGTAGTCAAATAGTTGTACACTGCATCCTCATACAACGCGGTTTTATGGGCGACACAGCACGTCGTGTTGTACGAAATCGTGTTGTACGAATCATAAAACCCGTTATAATGTACTTATACAAAGGAATATACAAAGGAAACACAAACAGCAACAGACCGATAGGTCCTTACAAGACTGTTTGCTTTAACTACACTACACTAACTAGATAATAAGAGAGAAAGGATAGGAAGTAGAAGGCTCCTCCCCACCCACCCATCCCTCCAGCCGAAGCTGGCCGGAAAAGAAGTGATACCATGCAATATAGAAAAACTGCATGGAATTTGTGAGGAAAGTTGAAAGCTGTAATCTATGGCTAACTACTACTAGTTTGTGGGGGTAAGTTTAGTGCTTGATAGATAGGTCATGTTATGTGTGTTTTGTAATGGTGTGAACACAGTGTGGAGGTTCAAGGGGTGGTGCGGCAGCCTTGCCTGGCGCTTTCTTGGGAGGCAGCAGTCAATCAGGCCCCAGCTCCGTTCAATCCACTGCGGATTGTGTACTTTCCATGTAGGACGCCGTACACTTCAATGCCTCCTGCAGCAGTGACCCCTGGTACCTTAAATCCCGATGGTGGTCACTAACTGTCAGGACCCTAACTGAACCACAGCCCGTCACAGGTCGAGAGTAGTAGTGGTAACCGTTAACTCGGGGCTATCTGTGTGTGTTATGAGGTCTAATATAGTGTTGGTGTAGGCTCAGTGTGAAAGTTCAGGGGTGGTGCGGCAGCCTTGCCTGGCGCTTTCTTGGGAAGCAGCAGTCAATCAGGCCCCAGCTCCGTTTCAATCCACTGCGGTAGTGCACTTTCCAAGTAGGACGCTTATGGTGGACACCTCCGAAATGTTGTACTTTTTCCCCCATATTAACACATTGCAATACATACATTGCCTTTACAATAATCAATATATAGTAAGCAGACACTCATCTTAGTCCCTTACCTTAATTCTAATGGTGGGAGAAATTTTGGAAAGAAATTTCTAAGAAAAAAATATAAAAATAAACAGATTTTCTACCGGTACTAAAATCGGTAGTACAATCTACCGATTTTCTCGGTAGGCAGTGGTCTTTCTGTTGCTCTGAAAGTTCCTTTGGCGTTACGTTCTTTGGCGTATCGTACAACTTTTAGCTTGTATGCGATAGAACGTTTTAGTAAATTGTTTTGATGAATTCGCCATGGGTGATAATTTCCAGGACTAAAAAGAGCTTACGATACGTGTGTGACAGCCTGGTGGTAAAATATATCAACACTACGGTAGCAGACGATAGATTGCGCTGTTGGTGGCGCCAATTTGCCGAGCCTCCAGAGGCAGCACGTAAACATTACAGGGTGAGGACAGATTAGTTGATTTGAATGTCTTATGGTATTTGAAATACTTGTAACAGGTAAGTACTGAGGTACTGAGTACTGAGGAAGTACTACTCAAGATGCGTGCTGTGCAGCGCAGCACCGTGCAGTGCGGGTAAGGGCGGAATTACCTTGCTTTCGGATCGCCAGATCGTGTTGTATGAATACGAATAGTGTTGTGTGGATGAAGTGGGTTGCTCAGACCCCCACCGTGTTGTACGTGGATCGTGTTGTACGAACCCGTGTTGTACGAGGATGCACTATAGTTATAATTTTCATACGACTGACCTCCAAAACAAATGGTGAGGTACATGACAAATTGCTGGGCTTTTTTCTTTCTGTTTCTTTTTGCCAGTGATATCTGGGGATGGGATTCCAACTTACAATCCTCCTCCCTCTTTGACGCCTCTTTTGACATGCTCTCTACGCCCTTCGTCTCAGGGTTGGCTATATAGCGCACCACCTAGGCTGACGGCATTACTGAATAACACAGACCACATTATAGTAAGTAGTCTAGGTAATAACAGCAACAAGTCAAACTAGTACTGATTATCATGCAGAGGAGACGAAGAAGAAGAAGAAGAAGAAGAAGAAGAAGAAGTCACTCATCTGGGTACTCACCATCAAAGTCGTCTGACGAGGGTGTGCTAAATGGGGCTGCCTGGGCGTTCGCGATGTCAGCCACGTCGGAGGGTGGCGGGGTGGCGCAGGCGAAGGGCTCCGGCTCCCACTGGGTCTCCGAGGTCACCGTGGACGCCTGGGAGACCTGAGAAGCACGTGATGCTGCGCGGCGACTGCGAGGCGGCGCCATGGGGGAGTCTGCGGCCTCTACCATTTCAACATCACCTATGGGACGGAGATAGAGAAAAAAAATAGGAAGTTGTTTGATGTTGCTCGATGTGGCTTTCATATGGCGGTGAAATGTGGTGTTCCGTGATTGGTCCTTGAGATTGTGACCCAGGGGAGTTGATGAGTGGCTGTTCAGGTGTCTTGTTATTAAAGGTATTCAATGGCACTCTTAACGGTATGAGCAAAGTGACCTTCGAAACAATACGTATTAACAATTCAACTTGTGATTCAGGCTAAGGAAAAGATGGACGAGGATTAAATCCCTAACGAACATTTTCCATAATGCAGCACTGCAGTCGATGAAGTTATTTGTAAATAACAAAGCCATTATGGCCCACAGCGGCTTAAAACGGTGAGGTCAAATCTCAGCGTAAACTCAATTGCCAGTGGAACGTGTTCTTGTTTGTTGCGACGATTTGTATTTCTCGTGTCCTGCTGGTGTGCCCTTGAGGAATAAGAAAGAGAAGAGAGAGTGAGAGAAAAAAAAGAGTGAGAAAAAGAGAAACAGAGCGAACAATATGGTGAAATGTGTATTAAAAAGCTCTAAGCAAATGCACAGCAAGTAACAAGTTATAAGCATGAAATGGGAATTCATCTCATTTATAGTGATAAAGAACGGAGGGAGGGAGGGAGGGAGAGGAAGGACACATGACATATAACATTACTTGGCCACTTACATGAAGAGCGGGAGGGACGAAGCCAAGGAAAGGACTGGAGGGCGAATGATACAGAATATAGATTGAACATTACGTTGTCATTTGCAGAGACGAACAGAAAATAAATCAGGTAAATACACTATCAAATATTGAGAAGGAAGTAAGTACGGAAGATTGATAACAATGGAGAGAAGTGAGGTAAGGTATAGGATTGAAAATGGAAGAGGGGAAGTAGAAAAAAACACAGGATAACACAGTGGATTTGCTGGCTGGACGAGGAAGAGGAGAAGGAGAAAAAAAGGGACACACTGCCATTACCTTTTTCAATCTTGCGTCGCTTCTTCCTTCGGGCTGGTGTCGGACTCCACCCTAAAGACAAAATAATCAGGTCACCCTTAACCCTCGGCCCCACGCCTGCCACTCGCTGCCTGACGGGTGGCGGCGCGTGTGACCTTTCCTACTTGAGGTACACACACACAAACTGACTCGTGTTGTGAATTGTGTTGTGCTGTGCGAGTAGTGCTTATCTACCATGAGATTCTTGCCCGGCATTCACCAAAATATTGAGCATGACTACTTCTATGCTGTTATTTCCTACTACAACTACTATTAATGCTATCAATATTGCTTCTATCAAGACAACCATCACTATTACTTCTACTATGACTGTATTACAACTACAATACAAAAAGTTCAAAGTCTGTGCACAATACAGTCTCAAAACACTATAGGAGAGCAGCAATGACCTACTACATACTTTCATCGTGTGAGTGTGAACTATTTCTCTAACAAAGAATGATGGACGTTAATGTTATTTTCAGTATCAATTTTTTCAATAGAAAGGCCAAATTAACAGAAAAAATAAACAGAAATTATACATAAGAATAATAAGAAGAAGTCTACAAAAATCTTAAGGGAAAAATAATATAATGAGGAAAACCACACCGCCAATGGGGTGTTCTGTGCCTTATCATGCATTGAAAAAAACCAAGGTAAGTAAATTAATGACATTTCAGGAGGCATGACAGAATTTCCTGGAGTTAAGATTGGAAAGAGAGCTATGAGGGTCCATTAAAGGTGACATAAAGGAAGATGAAGGGTAAAGGAGGGTGGTGACTTGGAATATGGGCAGGGCCGGATTATGACCTTTTGGGGCCCCTAGGCTAATTAAATTGTGGGCCCCCTCAGATGGAGCCACCCTCTAACTCGCCCGCACCCGTCTTGAATATTTTTTGTTATATTTTTATTGGGACCCCATGATTTACAGCTAGGGTCCCAAACAGGGGCCCTTTACCTCAAATAAAGGACTCAAACAGAGGCCCTTTATCTCAAATAAAAGACCTCAAACAGAGGCCCTTTATCTCAAATAAAGGACCTCAAACAGGGGCTCTTTATCTCAAATAAAGGACTCAAACAGAGGCCCTTTATCTCAAATAAAGGACTCAAACAGAGGCCCTTTTATCTCAAATAAAGGGCCTCAAACAGGGGCCCTTTATCTCAAATAAAGGGCCTCAAACAGGGGCCCTTTATTTCAAATTATTTGTAATTATACTTTAAGTTAAATGAATTATTCAGCAATGCAAAATATCATTTTTCAAAAAAAATTATATTTGGAAATATATTAGCAGGGACCCCAGGTTTGGGGCCCCCAAGCTTGAGGGGCCCCAGGCTGCAGCCTATACTAGCCTATAGGATAATCCGGCCCTGAATATGGGTGAGCGATAGTGAGAGAATGAATGCGGATAGGTGAGGGAGGGAAGATAAGAGATGGGTGGCAGGGGAGTAAGGGGAAGGAGTGAGGGATGGGTGGCAGGGGAGTAAGGGGAAGGAGTGAGGGATGGGGGGCAGGGGAGTAAGGGGAAGGAGTGAGGGATGGGGGTCAGGGGAGTAAGGGGAAGGAGTGAAGGAAGAAGGAGGGTGGCAAGGGAGTAAGGGGAAGGAGTGAGGGATGGGGGTCAGGGGAGTAAGGGGAAGGAGTGAGGATGGGTCAGGGGAGTAAGGGGAAGGAGGAAGAAGGAGGGTGGCAAGGGAGTAAGGGGAAGGAGGGTGACAGGACAAGGTAAACAAAGGCAACACATACCCAGAGACGATGACTCCGAGGTGATGGAGGTGCTCGAGCCTGTCCGGCGTGACCTCGGAGGCGGAGTGGGCGCCAGAGACGATGACTCCGAGGTGATGGAGGTGCTCGAGCCTGTCCGGCGTGACCTCGGAGGCGGAGTGGGCGCCAACTCACAAGCGCCTTCAAGTTCTGAGGGAGAGAGCGTAGTGTTAGAGACAGAGTGAAGGAAGGAAAGATGAAAAGGAAGGAGAAAAAAATAAAGGATACGTATATGATTTAGGGAGTCATAGTTCCTTCACAGCTATGAGCAGTCTGGAGGAAAATTGACTACTGAAGACAAGGTGATAAAGAAGGAAACTTCACCCCCCTAATTGCCATGCTAAATACATTACATAGAAAGACGGGAAAAACGGGTTATTTGAGGTTTATTTTAGGTTATTTTAGATTTATATTATTTTGTTTTAGGTTATTTGAGGTTATTTGAGGTTTATTTTAGATTTATATTATTTTGTTTTAGGTTATTTGAGGTTTATTTTAGGTTATTTTAGATTTATATTATTTTGTTTTAGGTTATTTTAGGTTATTTGAGGTTTATTTTAGGTTATTTTAGATTTATATTATTTTGTTTTAGGTTATTTGAGGTTTATTTTAGGTTATTTTAGATTTATATTATTTTGTTTTAGGTTATTTGAGGTTTATTTTAGGTTATTTTAGATTTATATTATTTTGTTTTAGGTTATTTTAGGTTATTTAAGGTTTATTTTTGGTTATGTGTATGTGGGGAGGAAGTTAAGGTAAGTGTGGTGGTGACGTGGGTGGTGGTGAAACATAAGGAGTCTGGGTGTGTCATAAGGAGTCTATTGTGAGTGGGTGGATGGGTGGATGGGTGGATGTGGCATTTCCGTACCTAGAGCAGAGATTTCGGACGCAGTAGACGTCTTGGACCCTGAGCGACGACTCCTAGGAGGTGGTGTGGGTGCCAACTCACAGCCACCCTCGACCCCCCGCACGTGGTAGGGTGGAGTGTCGTCTGAATTTTTTGAAGGGAGGGGAAGCAGGATAGAGTTACAAAAATTAGTCGTCAGAGATATTAACGGAAGAAAGAAAAGACGATATAATAGTTACAAAAATTAGTCGTCAGAGATATTAACGGAAGAAAGAAAAGACGATATAATAGTTACAAAAATTAGTCGTCAGAGATATTAACGGAAGAAAGAAAAGACGATATAATAGTTACAAAAATTAGTCGTCAGAGATATTAACGGAAGAAAGAAAAGACGTAAGACCATAAATGAAAACATGATGCCTGCGAGGTGAAATAACATACCTGTTTAAAACCAAATTAAGAGAGCAATGCAGAAATGTGGCGGGAAGGTGAGTGTGACAGTAATAATGGTGGGATTTATTGAGAGTAAGAGAGAGCAAATATTGAGTGAGAATCTGAGTTAGAAAAGATAATGGTGGAGGTGATGAGGAAGGCAAATTGGAAGACGGTATTGTCTATAATGACCATACACAAATTATGAATGAAGGATGCACTGAGGGAGATGACAATGGAGATGGGGATGAAGAATGAATGATGGGGAATAATGAATAATGGGAGATAATGGGGAATGTATGGGTATGAGGGAGGCACTGAGTTCGGTGATGAGGGCAGGAGTCACAATGGGGATGGGGATGAAGAATGAATGATGGGGAATAATGAATAATGGGAGATAATGGGGAATGTATGAGGATGAAGGATGCCCTGAGGAAGGTGATGAGGGCAGGAGACACGTGCAGGTCCTACCAGTGAGGGATGAGTCAGTGCCCACGGAGGCTCTGGATCCCAAGCGTTGACTCCTCGGTGGGGGGGTAGGCGCCATCTCCCCCTCCTCCCTCAGAGTGATGCGGGGAGGGGCACCACCAGCCTCACCTGTAGCGGGGACAGGGCAAGGGGGCCCACTCATGCAGGCGTCTTAAAGGCTGACACACACTAACACATGCCTACTATAATGTCATACTACTCAATAATACTTATAAATGTCATGCTACAGTACCGTTATTCAGGTTCATGATATCAATTCCTCTATTTGTATCTATATTTGTATCTATATTTGCACTCACTCATTACTCTAATTCATACTCAGGCTTTATATCAGGAAAGGTCAGATTATAAAAGGATAACATTTGGTGCAACAGATACTGGTGAAATAATTATCTATCTATCTGGTAATAAAGAGATCTCAAACACATACAAAGAGGAGGATATAAATGAGAATATGCTACATATAGTACAAAATTACCCACTGGAAGAAAGGGGATGAAAGGACGAGACATATCAATAGGCTGAAAAATGAAACGAGGAATGAGGAGGAGGTAAAGACACAAAACAAAAGGAAAGAGAACGATAGTCAATTTTTTTTAACAAGGCAAAAATTTCATTCTATCTTGGTCTCATGCTTAAAACTACACCTATGTTTACCTGATAATATGGTTAACAATGATGAAATACAACTGAAATTTAGAAGAACTATAGTATTCCCTTCTCCTGGCATCAAATATCAGTCAGTAAGCAGCAAGGGGTCAGGGTTTTTTGCCTCGTTAAAAAAAAAAACTATAGTGACAAGGATACGGTAAAGAACTACTCGGTGATGTCTGTGCTCCCCTGCGGCGTCACATACCCAGCAGGGAGACCTCGGAGGCCGGGGAGGCGCAGGGCCCAGAGTGACGGGATCTAGGAGGTGGGGCAGGGAGTGGGCCTTGGTCCATGGGCACTCCTGTTGCTGGAGGAGGCCCTGTGACCATGCCTACCCGCACCAAAGGGGGGGGGGGGGGAGAGAGAGAGAGAGAGAGAGAGAGAGAGAGAGAGAGAGAGAGAGAGATATCTTATGGTCGATAAATTTGTGTATGCACCTATATATAAAATATCTCTCGAATGGGACTATTGGACTCGTAGTAGCGATGAATATCCATGTGATATTAAATAGTATTGTCATCAAGATACTCTAAATTGAAGAATATCACAAAGTTTCCATACTTGCATGAACAACAGGACAGAAATCTATACAGCATTACAAAAGAGTCGAACATGAAATTTATCTAGCTTCTTGTATTTAAACATTAAATCTGAAGCTAACCTCAAGATTTAGACTGGAGTGACATGATGACGAAGACGAAAGCTTAACAGTACAAAGTTATCAAAGCTGAGCAGTTAGTAAAAGATGATCAGAACATTAACATACAGCAGCTTCTTGATTACAAAGAAGGTTACTTGAAGGTCTTGGTCTTGATTACAAAGATTCGGCACAAACTGTTAGAGCATGGCAACAGCTGGAGTTTACAAGGCAGCGTGTGTTAACAAGTACTGCGGAGGCAACAGCTGCACCTTCATATGTATGTACTTGTGAGACGTTGGAATACTCTCTCACATCTATATAATGTGGTGTAGAGAGGGATGATGCAAACACACCTATCCTTCCAAATAAATAGTCCTGAGAATGTAGGTAAGTGAGATAATAATTATGATGAGTGCCACTAAGGGTGTAGAATCAGGCTGTGAAGTGAAGAATAAGTGGAGAGTGATATCTGAGGAGGAAGAAAATTTTGTACACATAAGCTTGCAATCATGTACAAGGGAAATTATACACTAACTTCTCTATTAAAGTAGCAAGGCCAGTCACCTGAGGACCTGGCTCCCAATAGAGGTGAGGTGCAAGGTGGGGCACTTCAGGGTAGCCACAAGGACATGCCAGGGTGCTCTGTGGAGCCTCAAAAGGCATCAAAAGTCACTATTAAGATGCTCTAAAACATGTACATGTGTAACTGTAAACTGCAAAGATGTTATGCTCACATATACACAGACAACAAAGAACTACTACACATCAGTTAACAAACTGCACAAAAATTCATGGTTATTTTGGATACACTTAGGATAAACATAACCACTAGCTCAGTTCCTTGGTATGGTGTGGTGGCAAGGAAACACTGGGGAAGGAAGCACTTACCGGGGAAGGGCGAGGGCTGCTGGGAAGGTGAGCGAGGCGAGCCCCTACGAGGAGAGCGTGCAGGAACCTTCGGAGGCTCCATACTTTCAAAGGAGCTTCCGAGGTCCATGAACTCCCCAGCAGAGCTACCCAGGTCAAGGGGCCCTCCCGCAGGTCCTCCCAGGTATTCTGCTGCACTAAGGAGCCGCTCGTCCTCGTAGGAGCTGCTGTGTTCTATGGAAGCGGCAAGGTTGTACTTGGCACTTACAGGCAGGTCATCAGAGTCTGTTATTTCAATAGATACTTCCTTTCCCAAAGACTCGCTGTGTGAGGATTCATCGGCAACACCCCACTGGAGAGCATCCGACTTATTTCGTTTAATTTCGGAGTCGAAAGACGGGCTGCGGTCCAGTGAGTATTGCATGTCGTGTGATGCTCCTCTCTCTAGTGACGACCCCATTTCAAAGGAGTGTCCTCTTTCCACTGAGGACCCAATATCAAAGGATTGGCCTCTCTCACCTGAGGACCCAATATCAAAGGATTGTCCTCTCTCTACTGAAGACCCAATATCTAAAGACTGGCCTCTCTCAACTGAGGATTCAATATCAAAGGACTGGCCTCTCTCAACTGAAGACTCAATATCATAGGATTGTCCTCTCTCTACTGAAGACCCAATATCTAAAGACTGGCCTCTCTCAACTGAGGATTCAATATCAAAGGACTGGCCTCTCTCAACCGAAGACTCAATATCAAATGATTGTCCTCTCTCTACTGAGGACTCAATATCAAAGGACCTTCCTCTCTCTTCTGAGGATGCTTCAAAGGACCTTCCTCTCTCTTCTGAGGATGCTTCAAAGGACCTTCCTCTCTCTTCTAAGGATGCCTCAAAGGACCTTCCTCTCTCTTCTGAGGATGCTTCAAAGGACCTTCCTCTCTCTTCTGAGGATGCCTCAAAGGACCTTCCTCTCTCTTCTGAGGATGCTTCAAAGGACCTTCCTCTCTCTTCTGAGGATGCGGCCTCCAGGGAAGGTCCCCGCGAAGCCTCCATTTCAAATGAAGGTGGATTCCTGAGGGTGCCCGGCCGCTCATGACCTTCTGAGGCGGCTACAGAGGGCGCCTGCTCATCTGAGGTGCCCTGACTGAGAAATCTTGTCCGGCTTGTGATTGGAACCTCACCGGCATCAAAGGAGCCGGCATCAAAGCTTTCCTCAGAGCTACTCATGTCGAAGGAGTAGCTTTCACCTGGGAAGGCAGTCATATATATTAATCACCAAATATTTCAAAATTCATGCAAATGGCCTCATTTGCCGTAAGTATCTAGATTTCTTTTGAACTTAACAAGCTAACATAAGAACATTTTGTAAAAATCGAAATAATTTCTTATGTAACAACTGCATAGTAATGCCATTATTTGAGCACAATCAGCTCCATAACCCGACGTCAAGCTGTACCTTGAAGGAGGGTGACAATTTCCTTGGGCACTGAGAAGCCAGAAGCGGCAGCGGCCTTGATGGTCTCGTACTCGAAGGACCTTTTGGGAAATAATACATTGTTTATGGAAAGACATCTTTACAAGCTTATCGAACAAAGGTGAGATGCTATCTTCTAGGAGTCACAGGTGTGTCAGCTTAACTCTAGGGTCACCACTGCCTACAGGCGCTATAGGCACAAATGTAATAAACTCTACACCTGGCAAGCACAATGTAACTTTTATTACTGTTATCCTGCAACACTAGCCAGCAGCAATGATACTTCAACTTTATCATGATCATACACTAAGGAAAATGGTGGACACAGTCACCCCTTCCAACCACTAGCCATTGTGATCCCCAACATGACTAACACACAAGGTTACTCTACCCTTCAGTGCTCTGGGCTTCTTCAATGAGGACCTGTTGGGACTCTCCGCCGGCTTCAGACACGCCATAGGCATTCTCGGCCTTGATGCGGAAGCGGTACTCGGAGCCCACGATGAGGTCGGTGAGCTGCAGCCAGGTGATGCGCGAGGAGGTAGCCTTCAGCCACACATCCCACCCCACCTGCACCCATGAAGGGATAGTGGAGGAACTTACTCAATGTTTCTCTCAGGATTCTTGAATGATATTCTAATTATATTAACCCCTTCACGACCAGATCTTTCCTTTACTGTAAAAAATCATCTGTTGTCGAGCCATAAAATTACGAAAAGTAACTAAATATACCAAATTAGTTAGTGGCCATGGATACTAAACAGGTCATATCTATAAAATATTGCTTATATTCACTAAACATTGTCTAATGGTATCCAAATTACAATGGAAATTACGTTCTGGGCCTCAAGGGGTTAATAGTATTTCAAGGCAATTAAAGATAAAAACACTGTTCAATAATAATGAGGGATATCTCTTGATTAATTTTACAAAACTAATATTCAAGTGTTTTGAAGCAATCAGTCACTTCCTAATGAGGCAGGAAAAAGTATTCACATAAAGAATAAAACCATTCAAAACTAAAGAGATGCCAAGGATGGAATGCATAGACTGAAGCTTCTCTCCCTTTCCTTCTCCATCGCCAACTCACCCTGAAGTATTCCACAATGTAGTTTGAAATTCTGCAGCCGCCATCTTCCCGTGGCGGATCCCAGCGCAGGGTGAGGGCGGTGCCAGACAGGTCAGTGACGGTGGGGGCGCTGGGGGGGTCAGGCCGGTCTGAGGGAAAGAAACAGACGTGTATTGTTAGTTTTGCATGACGAAAGAAAAGACTAAGACCTCCATAGTGTAATAGTCAGCAGTCTTAACTACATGCTAACAGGCTAAGGCTTGAGTCAGTGTCAGTGCAGGCATATAGGAAGTGAACAAGAGGACACATGCAGATAAGTATATGCCTGGAACCTTACCTTTGATTCACGGGCCATATCATATATAATAATAGATAATACACAAATTATTACTGCATAATACTGCATATAAATTCTAACAATTTTTTTCCTATCATACAGAAGACTGCTCTAATAGGTTTTTTTGCCAAATATCATACACTGAGTGGCAGAGTCAAAACCCACTAATGTAGTAGGAAAGGATAACACCACTGCCTCCATCACCACCTGTGCTCACCTGTAACTGTGACAAAGAAGGAGGCGTCATCTTTGCCCTGTGGGTTGGACAGTTTGAGGGTGTAGAGGCCCTTGTCCGTCCTGCTGGCCCCGCCGATCTTCAGGGTCACGTGCTTCTCTGACACGTCCACAGCGTGTCTCTCTCCATCCTCCACCTGCACAAGAGTGAAACCTTTAATTTTTTTCCATCTGTAGATATTGTGGAGAAGTATGTCTCTCATAAAAAAACATATAATATATATAGATTTTTAAAATAGCCCTTCCAAAATAGATGAACAAGTACATAGAAAGGCAGAGAAACTCTTAGACTGATAGGTAGACAAAGAAACAAAATATAAAAACTCTCACACAGGACAACACAACCTTAACTCAAATCCTATATACTTCAAATAGGCTAAAACTACAATACTGTAAAACTATGTTATGTAAGTATACACACACACACACACATCAAAGGTATGTATATTGAGAAGAGTGTCCGGCACCTGTTTCCCATTGTGGGTCCACGAGGCCTGAGGCTGAGGTCGTCCTGTGTATGGTATGCGAAGTCGGATTAGTTCGTCAGTGTCGAAGATGAGTCCCTGTTCGTATAGGGCTGGGAGATTGATCTTGGGAGGGGCTGCAAAGCAAGGGAAAGTATTACTCTGATTGTTATGTATTACTCTGCTAAGTATTACTATGATTAGAGTGGCTGAGATTGCTAAAAACCTGCGTGGCAGAACGGCTCACTAGGAAGGGTCAAAATAATTTTTTGAGGAAATGGCAATACGTACATGTAAAGAAATTATGATATTTCTTGTTATTTCCTTACAATTTCCTGATGTCAAACTTCATTCCACCACATTGGACGCACGATTTAAAGATATAAAAAAAAACAGATGACAATTCATATGCAAATTGTTTGTCATTATTCACTACTTACACATCCAAACTATCTCTGAAATGTTCAAAAGTTATACGTTCATCAGAAATAAACTAGAATCACCACCTTGAGGAAATGGAAAACATTCTGTAAGTTGATAATCATTACTACTTTCAGCTTCTTTCTTACTTTACAATCACAAAACTACACCTAAAGGACACCACATAGCACGTGATCTATATTGCAAATTAATTGTCCAACATATTACTTCTGGCTTAACCCCTTCACACCCAGATCTTTCCTTTGCTAGATTAAATTGTCTGTTGTTAGCCATAAAATTACGAAAAGTAACTGAATATACGAAATTAACTAGTCGACAAGGATACTAAACAGGTCATAGCTATAAAATATTGCTTATAATCACTGAAAATCGTCTAATGATACCCAAATTACAATGGAAATTACGTTCTGGGTCTCAAGGGGTTAAGTCTCCTGATACCTCCATGACCCCTAAAAAAAAGTAAGGAGAGCCGCACGGTGACTCACCTTGGACGGTAAAGGTGGCCTGCGAGGAGGCGGCACCGGCGCGGTTGGTGGCTCTCACCCTGATGTCGCCCTCGTCCGTGAGCCGGGCCGCCCTCAGCACCAGGGTGTAGCGGTCGCCCTCCACCACGAACCCAAAGCGGCGGGTATCATAAACCTCAAAGCCGTCCTTGAACCAGGTGATGTCCGGGCGCGGTGTTCCAATGATGTCACATGAAAATTCAACCTGTGGGTGAGAGGGTAGTGTTAATTCATCTCTAGCAAACTGTGTATAGATAATGTTATTGAAGCATGGCTGAATAATTCCCAAGAGTTTTGAAGACTAAAATTATTCAGCAATTCATATATAATAAATCCTTTGAAGGTAACATGAAGTAACATCATAACTATGGCTAACATGACAGGAAGACAATGTTTAAAATTATAAAGATAAAAATCATGTATAAAAAGTTTTCATACACAATCATGAGGTATTCAGTGGAAAACTGAGAGATTACGGTAGGTAAAAGTAAATTGGTCCTTAATAATCACTTCAGTTTGATCAGACATCAGAAGTTTGACAGAACACCTGTTTATGTTATTTTGAGGACATTATATTGATCAACATAACAGCACAAACAATGGGTAGTCAGTAAGGTGCTGCAACACCCACTCACCTGTTGGCCCTCCACGGTAACAGCATCACGGAGTTCCCGGAGGAAGTGTGGCTCCGTGGCCTCCTGGTCCGTGGAGATACTGACGGGCTCAGAGGACGGCGATGGGTCGGAGGATCCCACAGCGTTCTCAGCAGTCACTCTGCAGGCAGGGGGCGGTTGGAAGGACTTGATTATCATCGTACATATTACAAAATCATAAAAAAATAATCGATTAAAATACAAATACACGTAACATGAGTAACAAATGAATGATGCATAAATCACATGAGGATGACAAAGGCACATATTGGTGAGTCTGCGAAACCATAAGATGGAAAATCAGAGTGACAGGAGATGAAATCTGATACAGCAAAAACGGGAACAAAATTAATGGAACGAGGACTCACCTACAGGAAAAACGGGTGTGACAAAACAGGTGTGGAAGTAACAATGCCCTGTGTGAGGCAGTATCAATTCTCCTTTAACCTGATATGTGAGGGAGGACAGGTGAGGAAACGAGGACCAACCTGTAGAGCAACCCTTTCTCTGTACAATGAATATAATGACAGGTGAGAGGACAGGTGAGGCAACGAGGACCCACCTGTAGAGCGACCCTTTCTCTGTACAATGAATATAATGACAGGTGAGAGGACAGGTGAGGCAACGAGGACCCACCTGTAGAGCGACCCTTTCTCTGTACAATGAATATAATGACAGGTGAGAGGACAGGTGAGGCAACGAGGACCCACCTGTAGAGCGACCCTTTCTCTGTACAATGAATATAATGACAGGTGAGAGGACAGGTGAGGCAACGAGGACCCACCTGTAGAGCGACCCTTTCTCTGTAGGGTGGGTTGGGGATGTACCGTACACTTTTTTTTTTTTAAATCAGGAAAAAAAAAATTGAGTGAAATCTGAATTTTTTTATTATGTATTACAAAATATAAGATATGGACTCCATTATGTGTAAGGCACAACTCTGGCAACATGATAAAAGCAACTGAAAAATAGGCCCGAAAAAAAAAACTAAAAACGTACGGACCATCCATAGGTGAGGACGCTCCATACAGAGATATTTATCGATAAGTAAAAAAAAAAATTGAAAATAAAAAAATCAAGCACAGTTGAATTAGGGCAACACATTTCATGAAATGGACCCTAGTGATGAAATCAAATCAATTTATATTAGCAATATAATAGTGCAAGCAATTTTAATCAATTAAAAAGTTAAAGTAAAAAAAAGTGAAAATAAATTTTGACTTTGAAGTTCCTGGATTTTTTTTTTTTAATATATATTTGCAATCCTATTAATACTTTCATTACCCTACATAATGTACTTAATCATGGAAGTGCTTCTGTAGCACTTCCAGAAGGGAACATAAATTAATAATTATTTATAATAAATGCAGATGATTTAATGCAATATTTGGCATATTTTAATTTGATTGAACTTAACACTGCTTGGAATTACCTTTAGAATGTAGATATAGGCCTATAGCCTAGTTTCATTAGGCTACACAATCTTGACAAGCATGGATGGAAGCATGGAAACATACTGGTAAAACACCACAAGGATTATGAACAGATGAATGAAATCACTACTGTGATAGGTGTCACTATCTAATATTATGTTGCTGCATCCTACTTGACATTATTGAAAACACATAACCCATACCAGAATTTAAAATTTTTTGTTTACACTGTGGATGTTACCTACATTTAAAAACCACACTGTACGAAGTGTCCACATGACGCCATTCACATGTAAACCAACATTTCGGATTGTTCGTGTGGCTGGAATGTCTTTATATCCCTTTGGTACATCACAACTGAACACATTTCGATACTTAATACCTTACCCCCACACTGCTGGCATATTCATGAACACAAGAGACCATGAAATGGAGGCCAAATATTACATGGGACATGCCAAAAACAACAAAACTCACCTCTAAAATTATCCAAGCGCCGACCATCCAAATCTCTCCCGCTCAGCTGATCGAACCCCTTTCCTCTTACTACATTTATACGGTAACTATCCTAAACCTATAAATATGGCCAAGGGAGCATTTGTACGTTACATCCACATGTACGGTATCTCCCCAACCCACCCTACAATGAATATAATGACAGGTGAGAGGACAGGTGAGGCAACGAGGACCAACCTGTAGAGCGACCCTTTCTCTGTACAATGAATATAATGACAGGTGAGAGGACAGGTGAGGCAACGAGGACCCACCTGTAGAGCGACCCTTTCTCCGTACAATGACGAGAAGGACACGTGAGAGGACAGGTGAGGGGGTAATGAGGACCCACCTGTAGAGCTAGCCTTTCCCCGTACAATGACGAGAAGGACACGTGAGAGGACAGGTGAGGGGGTAATGAGGACCCACCTGTAGAGCTAGCCTTTCCCCGTACAATGACGAGAAGGACACGTGAGAGGACAGGTGAGGGGTAATGAGGACCCACCTGTAGAGCTAGCCTTTCCCCGTACAATAAATAGAATTGACAGGTGAGAGGACAGGTGAGGGGGTAATGAGGACCCACCTGTAGAGCTAGCCTTTCCCCGTATACAATGACGAGAAGGACACGTGAGAGGACAGGTGAGGGGGTAATGAGGACCCACCTGTAGAGCTAGCCTTTCCCCGTACAATAAATAGAATTGACAGGTGAGAGGACAGGTGAGGGGGTAATGAGGACCCACCTGTAGAGCTCTAGAACTCTCTTCCTGTTTCTATTTTCCACCTTCCTACAACTTAAATCTTTTCAAGAGAAGAGTAACAAGACACCTGAACTAAATTGGCCCACCTCTCTTTTTTTTTTTTATTCTCCTACTGTCTTTTTTATAGGAACTGGCAACTAAACTGACTTTGTGTTACCTATTTTTGTTGTGCCCTTGGCCAGTCCTTTGTGATGTTAAAAAAAAAAAAAAAAAAAAAAAAAGAGCGCCCGTTTCCCGTACAATGACTAGAATGACAGGTGAGAGGACACAGGTGAGGGGGTAATGAGGACTCACCTGAAGCGATACTCCTTGCCGCCCGTCATGTTGGCCACGGCGTACTCCGTGTCCCTGATTGGCACCAGGTTGACACGCACCCACACGCTGCCCTCCCCCTCACACCGCTCGATGAGGTAGCCTGCCCCGTACACACACACACACACACACAGGGGAAAAATATACATAATTAAATCAGGGTAAGGGGAATGGGGAAAGATATGCCACATAGTAATCGTATAATATAAAACAAAACAAAACTCATTCACACAAAAAAAGTTACATCTGCGATAAACAAAACCATAAAAAAGCAAATGTCTTATTTCTTCACAATGAAAAAACATACTGACAATAACTACTGGATTGTCAAGCAGACTTTCAGTACAGACCATCCTACAACACACACACACACACACACACACACTCACCGGTGATAGGGGAGCCTCCATCCGTAACAGGGGCATCCCAGCGCAGCAAGAGGGCGTCATTCTCCACCTTGACATAGGCCAGTCTACTGAGGACACTTCCCTCCCGGTCCAAGGCTTCAGGCTGTCCCGGGGGGCTCGGACGGTCTGCGGGGAAGACGAGGCAAAGAATATGAGGCCATGGGGAGGCAAACCACTACATCAAAATGTCTTAATTATTTTTTCTTTTACTCTAAAAGTGTAGTAAGTAAGGTTGATGGGTTGATGGAGACAAACATAACTGCCTATACTGTTCATCCTTATGGTTTTGTAGGGCACAGCAATATGCAACCAGTGGCATGTTCAAATATTTTTTTATTTTTTTTATTTTTTTTACATTCCGGCCTATAGCATTGCAGTATTTGTGTTATATAGTTTTGTATGCAGTATGACCTTCAGGGCTCGGATGGTAGGCCCTGGAGGTTCACTTGAGGATTGTGATGGTTGGGCCAAGGTTGGCCCTCGCCCGTGGTGGCGCAGGCAGGATTTTTAAAGTGACGCCTGTGATTATGCCGCCGTTTAAGTTACTCATGCCGCCCCCCTATTAGTAGGGCGGATATGTGATATGATTGTGACTTTTGTGGTAAAAGCACCAAAATTGGCACATTTGATGATCATGACATACAAAGGATCTCAGATATAGGGCCAAGCACATTTTTCCCTTTGACACCCATAAAGTGGGGAAATCAAAGATGGCCGCCATCTGAATCGTGGAAATCTATTTTACGTCATATCTTTCTGAATATATATCACATAGACATGAATAACATATCGTGTTATATGTTTTCACACCTAAGGAAGCCAATGGCACCACTCATTTGTCGCTAGAAGGCATTAACATCCCGATTAAGCTGATATTCATGATAAATATATATAACATAATATATATTAATATAATACTTCTCTTCTTGCAGGTGACTGATCAGAAGTAGAATCCACCATGTCAGCGAAGAAGCGATATAAGATCGTAGAAGATTACAGTCTGCAACCATCTACATGGACAGTTGGCTATCCTCCCATCGATTGGAGTCGTTGTGCCCTTTGCCAAGAACATTCTTCAGAGCCTCTCCAGTGCCCAGCAAAATCAAAGAGGACAGATGTTGGGGCTGGGTATCACCGTGTGGGTGACAATTTAACAAAGTTTCGAGAATTAGGTGAACAGCCAGTTGGCGTGCACATAGCACAATTAGATGATGGCGATGGTATCCCTCAGACACTTGCCAAACATAGCAAACAGTGGCACTCATCTTGCCGCTTGAAGTGTTCTTCAAGTCGTCTAGCACGACTTCAGACAGTTGCAATACCTCCATGTGAAAGTGACATCCGAGATCGCCTTTACACGCGGCGACAGTTTTCACGAAAAGACCGACCTTCTGAAGATGATGTATGTTTCTTCTGTGATGAAGTTGCAACAGAACGTGCCTCTCTGCATGATGCCATGATGCCCAAACTGTCCGATCGAGTTAAGCAATGCGACCTGAAGCTTCAAGATCAAGAACTCATTGCAAAACTTAGCTCCGGCGACCTGGTGGCACAGAATGCCAAATATCATGCACCATGCCTAGTGAAATTGTACAACGCAGCTAGTAGGAAAACAGCAGTAGATCGACAAAGGAACACAGATGGAGTGTCTCACGGCACAGCATTGGCGGAACTCTTAGGCTACATAGAAGACACAAAGATGATCGAGCAATCGGTTGCCCCAATATTCCAGTTGTCTGATCTTCTCAAATTATACACTGATCAACTGAGACACATGAGGGTTGAGGTAACTGGCCGTATCCACTCTTCAGACTTAAAAGATCGAATACTTGCTAATGTCCCTGGAATCCAGGCCTACAAGCAAGGCCGAAACGTTTTACTCAGTTTTGAAGATGATGTCGGATTTGCACTGATGAATTCGAGTGTGGATAGCTGCGACGACGAAGCTATATGTTTAGCTAAGGCAGGACAACTCATTCGTCGAGATATGTTGGGAATGCAAGCAACATTTGATGGGTCCTTTAGCAAAGGCTGCCAAGAACATGCTGTTCCCAAGTCACATTGTGACAAGTGCATTTTCCATTTTTTCGCGAGCTAATTTACATTTTTTGTCTGACATATTGATTTGTGTACATGTTATCATCAAAACGATGATTCCATTGGATTCCTCATAGTTGAAAACATATAAATAGATGCTTTATTCGTCTGGTTATGTCATTTATTGGCGAAGATATTAGACTTCATAATTTCTCACAATTTGAATGGCGGCCATATTGGATTTTGTCATTTCTGGGCATCAAGGGGAAAAATTGAGCTTGGCCCTATATCTGAAATCGTTAAGTATATACTAACCTTAAATTGTGCCAATTTTTGTGCTTTTACCACCAAAGCCACAATCCTCCTATGTTTGGCCACATATCCGCCTAACTATATGTCCTGCGATGCACTCGCCGTCGAAGGTAGAGTTAATGGGCAGCATGTGGATGATCTGTGGCCACTCAACGATTTGAGAATGTGGGTGATCTGTGGCCACTCGACGATCGAAGAAAGATTTTGGTACCCCTCGGGGATCAAACACAGCACACCGAGCACTCACCTTGCAAGCGCTTACCACTCTGCCACCGCACCGCCTCCCCAATCACTTATGTATTTGTATATATTTTTTATTTTGATACTTTAAGAACTAATGGTGAAGAAACACAGGTGACGTGGTACAGAGTGTATGGCGATAAATTTGTCGCCATGTGCACGGTGCACCAAAACCTCATCTATCCATATATATCTTGCCCCTGATTCTGATGGTATATAACTTATTTTTCAAGAATTTTATTCTTCTTTCTATTTTCGGTTCCAATTTTGATACAGTGAGTAATTAACTTTTCTTCCTGATATTCCTTTTTTCCTTCATTTTTTTTTTTTTTTCTTTTATACGCCAGATTCTGATGGTATATGGATGACTTTTTTTTCAAGAACTTTGCTCTTCTTTCTATTTTCGGTTCCAATTTTGAAACAGCGAGTATATTAACTTTTTTTCCTTCATATTTTCATTATTTTTGTTTTTATACACTAGATTCTGATGGTATATGACTTTTTTTTCAAGAATTTTGCTCTTCATTCCTATTTTCGGTTCCAATTTTGATACAGAGTAATTAACATTTTTCCCGATATACTTTTTGTCCTTCATAATTTAGTTTTTTTGTTTTTATACGCCAGATTCTGATGGTATATGACTTTTTTTTCCAAGAATTTTGCTCTTCTTTCTATTTTTGGTTCCAATTTTTATACAGTGGGAATTATTATAATTTTTTCCTGATATTCTTTTTTTCCTTCTTATATTAGTCTTTTTGTTTTTATACGCCAGATTCTGATGGTATATGACTTTTTTCAAGAATTTTCATTTTCTTTCTATTTTTGGTTCCAATTTCGATACAGTGAGTAATTATCTTTTTTTTCCTTCACATTTTTTTTTTTTTTTTTTTTATACGCCAGATGCTGATGGTATATGACTTTTTTTCAAGAATTTTGCTCTTCTTTCTATTTTCGGTTCCAATTTTGATACAGTGAGTATCAAACTTTTTTTTCCTGATATTCTTTTTCCTTCAATTTTTTTTTTCATTTTCAAATTGCTTGTTTAATGTGTATGGGTATTGAAAATTCAAGAATGGAATTCAAGAAAATGGGTATTCAAGAAAGAAATAGCCACAACTTCCCCAAAATATTCCCTGTAGCCTACACCTTCCCGCCTCCCCTTTCACCGTGCCTTGACGCTACACACAAAGAATAGCCACTATAAGTATGTATCGGGGTCTATTTACTTTGCCTTCCGCACGCACAACTGCAGCCTCACCACCTCTCACCAGACCAGACTCCCCCCCCCCCCCTCCCCGCCCTTCCAATCCTGAACTGAAGCCTCACCACCTCTCACCAGACCAGACTCTTCTTGACTCACACTACCTCCCGTAACCTGACGTATAAGTAGAATGTGGCTTCTCAGCGGCGAGAACTAAGCTATGATGTGTGTGAGAGCTATGTGTGATTCACCCACGGCCTGATCACGCCCCCGCCTGCTGTTACCCTGCCTCATAGAGACAAACCTCTGGGTAAATCTGGGACCTCAAACACCAAATTCTCTTGCTCAAGGGGGATAGTATACTGCCCGCGTTACAGGAACTACCACGTATGTCTACCGGCCTCTAGTATAGCTTCCTTATGTTCTTACGTTACAGTTATCATTGGTGTTATAAGGCAACAAAGAGTGACATAGGGTTTGCGGTAAAATTCTAGAGTCCTTTCCCGCCCTTATTAGTGGGCTTTTTCCCTCCAGACCTTCACAGATCCCTTCAGATACCTCTAAAACGTAATTATAAAGTACGGGAGAGATAAAAAAGAAGGAAAAAAACCAACTAACCTAACCGCAATATAACAAAACCTAGCCTGGTAAAATTCTAGTTCTTTCTCTCCCTTAGGTCTCGCTAGGAGGTTATTGGTAAGGTTATAGTGAGGTTATAGTCTATTCTTTTTTATTATGGTCATAATTTACTAAGGAAGCCACGCCCCCTGCCTCCCCTTCTATTCTACGGGGCAGCTGATTGGTGCATTCCTCGTATCATCACTACCAATCACAATATCTTCACTACTTAACAGCGCGTGACCACTGGATAGAGCAATCTTCACTACAAAGGGTGACAAAATCAAAAATTCCTTTGTAGTGAAGATTGCTCTATCCAGTGGTCACACCGCTGTTAAGTAGTGAAGATGTTGTGATTGGTAGTGATGATACGAGGAATGCACCAATCAGCTGCCCCGTAGAATAGAAGGGGAGGCAGGGGGCGTGGCTTCCTTACTGCATTTTGACCATAATAAAAATAGACTATAGGTTAGTAATATTATTTTTGAGGGTCCAGGGTAGGGGTAATATAGAGGGGAGGGGGGGTTGAAGGGGGCATCTCTCCCCCATTCTATAATTACATTTTAGAGGTATCTGAAGGGATCTGTGAAGGTCTGCAGAAAATAAAATCACTAATAAGGGCGGGAAAGGACTCTAGAATTGTACCGGGTTTGCAATTGTAGCAGCGGCGTAACTGCGGGGGGGGGGGGGGGGGGCTGGGGGGCCCGTGCCCCCCCATTTTTACACCTCTTGTTCTGCCACTGGTCGTGACTCGCCGTGACGCCTTTTTTACCATTGAGCTCTATATGAACTGGAGGGGCGATCTCCTCGCGGAGCGTGTGA